>JAULKM010149850.1:0-17386 GCA_032355605.1 Rubia tinctorum | reverse complement strand
CCTTGTATACCCTTTGTACTCAGTATATATATGAATACACACAACCACAATTATTTGTGGGTTTTACATTCTATCACCTACAAAGTTCATATTATGTTGCAAGTACTCATTTTGGAGATTTGATGTGATCATGAAGGTAAGCTTGTATGTGAGCTAACTAGGACCGGAGACTTCTAAATGTTTATTCGCTATCCCTCAGGGTTTGATCTCCTAATTGAAGAAAATTTTGATATTGATCCAAATGTTTTATTGGGTCTATTACATTTGTACCAATTAATAATTGACATAGGGGTATTTAAAAATCCTCTAGCAAAAAGAAAGGTTGAGAGAAAATTACAAAAGAGATGCGAGAGAAAAGGGGGAATTCAGATAAAGTTTTGAGCTACAGACTATCCTCTGTATTCTGGTCCGTTCTCGAGATTCAACCGTTGGATCACTCTGGTTTTTTGATATGTTGTTTATGAGTTTTAGTTTCACATTATGAACGGTGGAGATTCGGTTATGAGATTTCTAGCTTGGTTTTTGGAGGGCAAAATCGTGACAACAGAGGTTGGTGTTTCAGTTTGGTTTCTATCTTGATTAGATCTCTTGTTTGATTGTTATTTATCAAGATAGGTGTTGATATCTTGAAGAAATATTTTAGGGAAATATACAAATATAACCCTATATAATTGAGAAAGTGCAGTTATAACTCTGAGATAATTTTTAGTGCAAATATAACCCTAACTACTTAACGAAAGTGCAAATATAACCTTCTGGTGATATTTTTGGCGTTGACTTGAGTTTTTGGTAGTTGAGCTTATCTGCAATGACAAAAAAGTCCTAGGAACAAATGTTGAATCGAAATGGACATTTTTGCCCATCGCCGCCACTCCACCTTTACCACCTTCACCGCGCCGCCGCCACCTTCACCACGTAGCCGCCACTCCACCTCCCTCTGCCGCCTCCTATGCTCTAGGCTCCCGTCACTGCCTCCTTTGCCCTAGGCTCCCGCCGCTGCCTCCTTTGCCCTAGGCTCCCGCTGTTGCCTTCTCAGCCCTAGGCTCCCGCCGCTGCCTCATCTGCCTTAGCCCCACTTCCTCCTCTTCCCTAGCAGTCTCACCTCCACCACGACGACAAAAAAATCCACCATCTCCGCTCCATTCATCCCGGCACCACTCCACCATCATCTCAAATCCCCAGCTCTGCCGGCGCCGATAATCACAGGCCAGCCCCATCCCAACTCTCCTTCGAAACCCTAGTCCAACGCCACCTCAGCCACTATCGGCCACCATTTCTGACGTTGTTCAACCAAGCACCGAAATATCGAGACCCACCACCCCCTCTCCCTACTCACCAATCTTTTTTGCATCGTCGTCCAAGGGGAACCCGTCTCCGCCACACCTCCGCTGCCACCGCGAGCTTCAAATCACGTCGTCGCTCATTTGACGACATAGCAGATAGTGAAAATGAAGAGAAACAAAGAGAAATGCATAAGGAGAAGGAGAGAAACGCAGAAGGAGAAGAAAGAATGGGTATAATAGTAACTTCACTTCTTTTCATTTTTTATGAAAAAAACCAGAGGAGTAAAATCAAATTTTCAACTAATTTCGGCCTCAAACTGCCGGAAAAGGTTATATTTGCATATAAACTAACTACCTAGGGTTATATTTGCACTTTCAATTATCAAAGGGTTATATGTGCACTTCCGTGAATTGTGCAGGGTTATGTATGCACTTTGCTCAATCTTTTATTCCTCTAGTTAGTGCTAGGGAGAACTTATGTGCCCATTATTGTTAATTATAGTGGAAGAGTTTAAGTGGCTTACGAGCCCCGTGGTTTTTTCTACTTGGTTCAAGGAGATTTTCCATGCTAAAATTGTATTGTGTTCTTACTGCATTTATTTACTACTCGTTAGTTAGACATTATCATTATACACCGTGTGTTTGGGAGAGGTTTAATTTGGGTCATCTTCCACTGCGTTTGTGTTTTTCTCCCAACAAAGTTGTATCAAAGCCACTGGCTGTATTGATTGGTGTGCAAAGATGGATGTTAATACAAGTACAATGGTGAGCTTGAGTGGGTCTTCAAATTTTCATTTTTGAAAGGGCAATATGGAGGACTTATTTTATGTTAAAAATTTTCATTTGGCGGTGTTACTAAAGACAAGCCCAGTGGAAAAAAAGGATAAAGAACGTACTTTGTTGAATAGGAAAGTTTGTGGCTTTATCTGTCAGTGGGTGGATGATAATGTGTTAAATCACATAAATTGTGTAAATGAAGCTCATTCTCTTTCATCAAAACTTGAAGAACTATATGAGAGGAAGACTGTCAAAGATAATTTGTACTTATTCAAACAACTTATTTCCTTGAATTATATGGATGGTTCATCGATGAACGACCATTTGAGTAATTTCCAAGGATTGGAGAACCAGATGGCTACGATGCAAATCATGTTTGATGTTGAAATACTTGGGTTATGGCTATTTGGTACTTTACCGAACTTGTAGAAGACGATTGCAGTGTCCTTGTCTAATTTTGTTCTGAACGGTGTTATCTCGATGAGCATGGCTAAGAATAGCGTGTTGAATGTAGAGATAAGGAGAAAGAGTAATCCTTCATCTTCACATTCCACGGTATTGGTCACCGAATTACAGGGGAGAAGTAAATGTCGAGGTCCTGAAAATTTTGGTAAATCGCGTGGTGCTTCTAATAAGTGGTCAAATGTTGAATGTCACCATTGTTTATTGAAGGGCCATATCAAGAAGTATTGTCTCAAATTGAAGAAAGAAAACAAGAAGAAAGGAAACACCACCACCAATGAGAAGAAGAGTGAAGGTAATGATGATGTTACTATTGTTTATGATTTTCTCGTTGTTTGGGAAAATTTGATAAAAGTAACGTTTCTTGTGATGAGATGAATTGGGTTGCAGATAGTGGTGCTTTTACACATGCTACCTCACAGAGAGATTTCTTCTCTAATTATATAGTTGGTGATTATGGTGATGTTCGCATGGGCAATAGTGCATATGCACAGGTTGTTGGAAAAGGTGACATTTGTGTTAAGACTAGCGATGACTCCATGTTTGTTTTGACAGAGGTAAAACATATTCTCGATCTTTGTTTTAATTGGTTTTCTGTTGAAATATTGGATGATGAAGGCTATCGTAGTGCCTTTGGAAATTGTCAATGTAAATTGAAAAAGGGCTCGATGGTTGTTGCTAGAGGGATTAGAGTTGAGGGAAGATTGTATATTTCTTGATTATGAGTTTCCAAAGGTCACATCAACCTTTGTGTTGGTGATAGTCCCTCGAAGTTGTGGCATAAACTCTTGGATCACATTAGTGAAAAAGGATTAGGCATTCTGGCAAAGAAGAATGTACTTTCCGGGATTCAAAATACTCAGTTGAAGAAATGCTGTCATAAGCAAAATATAGTATCATTTAAATCAGGTGCAACAACAAAGAAGGGGGAGGTTCTTGACTTGGTACCTTCCATTTTGTGCGGACCAATAAAGACTCGGTCACCTGGTAGTGCTTACTACTTTGCGACTTTTATTGATGATCACTCTCGAAAAATTTTGGCTTATACCTTGACGACGAAAGATCATCTGTTGGATACCTTCAAGTCGTTTCAAGCATCTATAGAGAGGGAAACAGGGAAGAAGCTAAAATATATTCGGTTTGATAAAGGGGGAGGGTACATTGGACCATTTGATGCTTATTATCGAGTTCAGGGTATTCGTCATAAGAATTCTCCTCTAAAGACGCCATAGTTAAATGGGTTGGCTGAAAGGATGAATAAGACATTGGTTGAAAGGGTGAGATGCTTGCTTTCACAAGAAAAGTTGCCAAAGTATTTTTGAGGTGAAGCATTGAGTATGGTTGTACTTGTGCTGGATTTCATGCCTTGTGTTCCCTTGAATTTTGATGTGCCAAACCATGTTTGGAGTTGCAAGGATGTTTCCTACAATCACCTTTGAGGATTTGGATGCATGGCATATGTGCATGTTCCGAAGGATGAGAGGTTGAAATTGGATGACAAGACAAAGAAGTGTATCTTTGTTGGATACAGACTTGATGGTTTAGATATCATTTTTATGATCATGTTGGTAGGAAGCTTATTCGAAGTCGAGATGTTGTATTCATGTAAGACTACACCATTGAAGACATCGACAAGGTTAATAGTGTTTCTCATACTCAGGTTAATGAGGAAATTGTTGATGCATATTCTATTCCCATTGTCTCTACACCGATGGTCAATGATGATGCTCAATATCAAGGATTGGATCCTAGTTCTAGCTCTTTTAATGCTAATGATATTTTTAAGGATGATTCCAGCTCAGAGGCAGAAATTGAGAATGAGGAAGATAATGTTGAGCCTAATGTCATTTCTCAAGAGCTGAGAAGATCAGCTCGTGCTAGAATTCCTTCCAGTAAGCACTCTCCAAATGAGTATATGTGTCTAACTGACGGGGAAGAACCCGAAATTTTTCAATAAGCTATGGATGATAAGCATAAAAATGAGTGGATGGAAGCCATGGAGGATGAGTGAAGTCCCTTTGTGAGAATAGTGCATTCTAGCAGGTAAGGTTGCTAAGGGAAAGCGAGCTTTGAACAATCGATGGGTGCATCGATTGAAACAAGATGAACATACTTCTCAACCTCGTTACAAGGCGAGATTGGTTGTGAAAGGATTTACCCAAAGGAAAGGTGTTGGCTTTGGAGAGATATTTGTTCCCGTATTATAATGAAATCTATTCGATTGGTTCTTGGATTGGCTGCTAGTCTTGATCTAAAGGTTGAGCAAATGGATATGAAGACAACTTTCCTTCATGGAGACCTACAGGAAGAGATTTACATGGAGCAGACGGAGGGCTTTCAAGAAAATAGGAAAGAGAGCTTTGTTTAAAAGTTGGTGAAGAGTATTTATTTCTTGAAGCAAGCTCCAAGGCAATGGTATCGAATGTTTAACCCGGTGATGGTTAAACATGGGTATGTGATGACTAAAATCGATCATTGTGTCTTTATGAGAAAATTCTCCGATGATGATTTTATAATTCTTTTTTCTCTATGTGGATGACATGTTGATTGTTGGAAAGAACATGTCAAGGATTGATGGGTTGAAGAGGACTTTGAGTTATTCCTTTGCTATGAAGGATTTGGGACCGTTGTGACAAATCCTTGGTATTCATATCACATATGATCTAGAAGCAAAGAAGTTGTACTTGAGTTAAGAAAAGTACATTGAGAGGATCCTCAAGCGATTCAGCATGGACTAAGCTAAAGAGTAAGTATTCCTCTTGCTTCCCACTTTAAGCTTAGTGTTTCATATTGACCATCTACGGATGATGAAAGTTGAGTATGAAGAATGTTCCACACTCTTCAGCAGTTGGCAGTTTGATGTATGACATTGTTTGTACAAGACCAAATATTGCTTATGCAGTGGGTGTTGTGAGTCATTTTCTCTCCAATCCACGAAGACATCATTGGATAGCCATGAAGTGGATTCTAAGGTATCTTCGGGAAACATCGAATCTTCAACTAACATTGAGATGTGAGAAGCCTTTGGTTGGTTATACAGATTCAGATTTGGCTGGGAGCTTAGATGGTTGAAAATCTACTTTTGGGTATATGGTTTATTTTACCGGGGGATCTGCGGCATGACAATCTAAATTGCAAAAGTTTCTTGCACTTTCTACTACTGAAGCTGAGTTTTTAGCCATTGTGGAAGCAACAAAAGAAATGTTGTGGCTAACGTATTTCACAAGGGAGCCTGGAGTTAAGCAAGCAAGGTACGTTTTGTATTGTGATAATCAAAGTGCAACTCATCTTGCAAAGAATTGTTCTTTCCACTTAAGTCTAAGCATATGGATATTCATTCTCATTGGATTCGTGATGTGTTGGATTCTAAATTTTTGGAACTTGAAAAAATTCACATGGTTGAAAATGGTTCAGATATGTTGACGAAAGTATTTCCAAGGGGAAAATTTGAGTTATGTTGTGGTTCCGCAGGATTGACCTTACCGTCCAACCATTCAACCAGGGGAGTTCTTTGGGTTTGGCCTCCTAATTGAAGAAGATTTGGGTATTGACCCGAATATGTTATTGGGTCTATTAACTTTGAACCAATTAATACTTGAACTAGCAGTATTTAAGCCTCCTCTAGAAGAAATAAAGGTAGAGAGAAAATAATAAAAGAGATAGGGGAGAAAAGGGAAAATTTGGGTTGGTTTTGAGCTGCACACTAGCTGCGGTATTCCGGTCTGTTCTTGAGATTCAACTGTTAGATCACTATGGACAACCCTATCCTAGTCACTGTTTCGGTTTCAAGGGTTCCAAGCTATTTCCGTTACACTTTATGGAATATGTTATCGCGGTAATGCACTCCATAACCCATTTCACCCCAGTAGTAGCGAATCCCACCATTTCATCATTTGTTCCAAGAAGTTCTGGGATATTAGCCATGGGCCTTCTTCATGTCGATATTCATTGCTTCCAATAACATTTTTCCCATCTTTTTATGGAACTTGTAACTTTTTCACTGACTTTCGACCAATAGTGTTGGAAGAAGCCTTGTGGTATCTTGTTAGATCCACGGATCTTCCACTTGCTTATTTGGAAAATTGATGTCTTCACCTCTATTGTGTTAACCACACTTGCCAACTCACTCTATTGTGACATGGACACTACATACACATTAATTTGTTCAATTGGAAACGTACCTTTGTCACTGATCTGCTTCGGCAAGATGAAATTGTAGGGGACACAAGCCCCTGCACTGTCTTGCTTTGGTAAATGTAGGTCGTACGAGAACTAAGTACACTGTGGAAAATTTGATCAAAGCTTCCATGGTTGCCACCACTACTTCAAGTGATCACTTCATATGTTTATAAGGTGGCGTAAGTGTTAATAACTTCATGGTGTTTCCGTAACTTGAGTCCACGGCCATTACCACTACCACACTACTTTGGAAGAGCTTTTCATAGCCCTCGACTTGAGCTTGGAGAAGAACTTCTTCAAAAAAAATTGCTCCAGATATGGACAATGAGAAGGAAGGTGAAAATTCCCTTAGAGCGCAACCTAAGCAATCCATCCTACTGGAAAACTTCTATGATCACATCTGAGTGTTTTGGGAGCAACTTTTGAGTGTGAACCAACTAGTTCAAGAGGTAAGTCAAGCGGTAGGAGGAATGATCCTACAAATGGATGAGTTTGGGTTAAGTCTTGATGCTATGGATGGGAATATGCGAACTTGGAGAGCTAGGCTTGATTATATTGAGCAAACAGTGAGAGAAGAGTTTGCGTTTGCGGATGAGAGGGCCGAGGTGCAAAAAGAAGCCATGGATTAATTGTTGGAAAGGAGACATGCATCCAATCTCGAGGGCTTACGTGACCTCTATCCTAATGAGAGGCAAAATGTTAGGCAAGATGCGAGAAGAAGAAGAAGGCAAGAGACGAGGCATGTGAGTACGTGCCCTTCGGGGTCCCAAGAGTAGTTGTCATTATTAGATCCATTTTTTACCCTGTTGGGAATAGTTGGGGCAGAAATGTATCCATGATCTCTCTACTCCACTTATGATTTTTGAAAATTTTACACATTGAGGGCAATTCGAGGTTTAAGTGTGGGGAACGGAGTAGTTAGGCACTTAGAAACTTTTAGCGAAGTTTCTTTGTGTTTTATTTATGTTGGTTGTTTTCCATGTACTGTGAAGCTCACTTTTGGGGTATTTAGTGCAATTTAATTTTTAAAAAATAAAAATAAATCCCGGTAAGTCGAAACTCGGAAGGGCAACTTTGAAAATATTGGGAGGCCTAGATAGGTTGAAAATACGAAAGGGCAACTAATGCAAAAATGAGAGACCAAATGGTGTGGAAAATAGGTGAGGGTGAGCTTGAAAAATAAAATAAAAATGTGTGAAGTTAGGATGAAAACCCGAGACGTCTCCTGGACAAAATGAGAGAAAATGAAAAAAATTTATGCTTCTCTTGGACTGTCTATTTTGTAGCTTTTCGGGTGAAGTAAGTTAGCAACATATTTCATGTATACAAAAGTATTTTTTTTGGTTTGTTGGTTGTTTAAATTTCTTTAGATTCAGGATATGAGAGTTCGTAGATTTTTTTGTCTTCGGGGTAGGGTATTCTAGGGAAAACATGTTGGGTATTTTGTGAAAACTTTTGCATGCTAGTTTAGGCTTAGATCTTTGTTTGTTCTTGTTTACTTGAGGAAGAGTAAATGTTTAACTGTGGGGATTTGATGAGATATAAAATGCATGTATTTCTTAAGGCATTTAACATCTCTTTTATTATATTTTGGTGGGTAGATTGGTAGATTTAGATAGGTTTACATCATAAGGGGTTTAGATGACCATTTTTTTGTTTTCTTATTCAAATCCTTAAGTTTTGAGCCTAATATGAGCCTAATGGATTTTTGTCCTTATGAGCGTCTAGATCTTGTTTTGTGAGCTTATTTGTAGATTGCTCGCAAGCACTTAAGAGTAGATGAATGAAGGCTAGTTCAAAAATTGGTAGAAGGCTAAAAGCGACGAGTCAAAACGTGGTAGAAGATAGAAGGGTCCTAAAAAAGAAGCCAAGTTTGAAAGCATCGAAGAAAGTGCACATGCCGTGTAAAATGGAATGCCCATGCCATCAGTTTGTTCCATAAGAAAGTCCCAAGTGACAGGCCCTGCAAATCATCATGGATTGTAATTTCCGGTCGGAAGGTGGCGGCGTCGATTAGGTGTGACACTTTTCGAGAGATGGTGGCATTGGTTTGGTGAGTTTTGGGGCAAAGAGGTGGTGGCATCGACTGAGTGCGAGTTTGCCCGTGAATAGATTAGTCTTTGTTAGAGTTTAGTGAAATGAGAATTTGGGATTTTTAAAGTTATATAATGACTCTATAAAATGATATTTTTATGCCTAAATCATGTGGATTATTTTTTTACAGACTGATGTCAACTTTATATTGGTAAGAATTGATGGTAAAAAGACATTCCCTCGATATTGGTTCACTATTCATCTTACCAACCAATTCCAAATCGATGGGTGACTGACGTCAGTTATTTAATCACATAAAAACAAAACAACTTCCACCTACTTCAACTAATTTGTTCTATTAGTTCTTTTATTCGTTTGACTTCAACTAATCAGCAGTTAACCATTACTTGACTTTCTATAAATACTAATCAAAAGTTTTGAATTCAATTAATCAATTGTTATGACTTTCTATATATTAATGCTAACAACTAGGGGTTGACTTCAACTAATCAAATGTCAAACCTTACTTAACTATCCATATATAAGAAAGGATAAAAATATTTAACTTTCACTAATCTAAAAGTCATTTCTTTTGACTTTCCATATACAAGCAATGGTAAAAAGGTTTGAATTTATCTGATCTACATGCAAACTATTCACTTGACTTTCCATTTATGAGAACGGATAAAAAAGTCTGACTTTCACTAATCTACTAGTCCGCATTTTACTTGACTTTCCATATATTGGCACTGATAAAAAGGCTTAACTTTATGTGATAAACGGTCAACCTTTATTTGACTTTCTATATAAATACTAATCAAAAGGTTTAACTTCAACTAATCAGCGGTCAACTGTTACTTAACTTTATATGCAGATAGAAATAGAAAAGTTTGCCTTTAACTAATCATCGGTCAAATGTTACTTAACTTTATATATATAAAATAAATCAAAAGGTTTGATTTGAACTAATCAATGGTCAGTGGTTACTTAATTTTCTATACATAAGTACTAATCAGAAGGTTTGATTTCAACTAATAAACGATCAAACCTAACTTGACTTTTAATATATAAATACTAATTAAAAAGTTTGATTTCAACTGATGAACGGTCAACCCTTACTTGCCTTTGTATATGTAAACACTATTAACAAAGGTTTGACTTCAATTGATCAACAAACAACCCATAATTAACTTTATATATATACTAATTAATTGGTTTGACTTCAATTGATCAAAGTTCAACACTTAATTGACTTTCTATATATAAAACAATCAAAAGGTTTGACTTTAACTTATCAGGGGTCAGCCGTTACTTAATTTTCTATGCATAA
The DNA here is from genome assembly GCA_032355605.1 of Rubia tinctorum. NCBI lineage: Eukaryota > Viridiplantae > Streptophyta > Magnoliopsida > Gentianales > Rubiaceae > Rubia > Rubia tinctorum. The sequence goes on along the minus strand of JAULKM010149850.1, from coordinate 7,321 downwards.
ATACTAATTAAAAGGTTTTACTTCAAGTAATAAATGGTCAACCCTAATTTGACTTTGTATATACAAATACTAATGAAAATTTTTGATTTCAACTTATCAACGGTTGACCCTTACTTGAATTTCTATATATAAACGCTAGTTTAACTTCAACTGATCAACGAGATTGACTTTATATAAATGAGCAATCCTTACTTGACTTTCTATATATAAATACTAATCAAAAGGTTTGACTTCAATTGATCAACGGTCAACACTAATTTGACTTTCTATATGTAAAAGCTAATAAGTATGTTTGACTTCAATTAATTGACGATCAACCCTTACCTGAATTTCCTATATATGAATGCTAATGTATAGGTTTGACTTTTACCTAACGTTCAACCATAAATTGTCTTTCCATATATATAAATACTAATTAAAATGTTTGACTTCGACCAATTAATGACCAACCCTTACTTAACTTTTTATATAAAAATGCTAATAAGTAAGGTTTGACTTCAACTGATCTATGCTCAACCCTAACTTGACTTTATATATATAAATACTAATTACACTAGTGCAGAATCAGCCATTATCACTTGGTTGAGCGGCGTTATTGGAATTCAGGCCCAGTCGTCTGATTCTAAATCTAGTGAACCACGGACATGAAAATCCAATACTCAATGGTTATTAATTAATCATTGTGCAACGTGTAATGTTAAATGGCTGTTTATATTTGACTTCCGCGAATTAAGTAAATGAATGGCAGATTTTCCCATATGCAGTGTATTAGTATTAATTTTGAAGTTGAAAGATGGTTGATACATTAGCTAAAAATGTTGTAGTTGGTTACTAATCTGTAAGATAAGTTATCTTTATCTATTTCTCTTATAAAAGTAATAAAATTAATCTGTCTTAGACATGTTAGTTTTCGACCCCATGATTGACATAGGAACTTACATTGGATATTCCCACATCTGACGATTTTGATTTCCAAATTCGGAACAGGTGCCATTAGACGTGGAAATGCCGTTTATCGATCACATTCCAAATAAGACCACCAATGGCAAGAAAATGATCATTAGTGTAGTTCAAGTGTTAGTTTTCTAATTAATATATGAATTTGGAAGCAATCCATACACTTTTTCAGTTCTTAGATTTGGAAAGGGGTACACATAATTATAATATGTGCGGGAGGTTTTTTTCTGAAGAATTATCGGAAAAATATATATTGGAGGTATTGAACATTTCACTCCACTTGTATATTGTGTGTTTATTCATTAATAACTGAACCTATATGTTGAACGCATGTGGCCTTTTTGGTATGGTGTGAAAATATTAGTGGACCATGCAAGTATAATTTTTGCTGATCTAAGAACCTCGTATGATTATGTTCATCTTCTTAAATATTTCATTGATGTGGCGTCTAACCATGTAAGGATGAAATTTTTTTCATACATTCGCTGTCCTTGTATATATTGAAAAAATGATGTTTATGTGGAGGAGCGTGGTCTGGTTGAGCATTTAATATTCCAAGGATTAGAAGGATTGTATATGAGGTGGATTTGACACAGAGAAGTTAGGGATATATGTGATGATGTCAAGGATGACCGGGCTTCGAGTCCTATGAACTACAACAAGCGGTTGGATGATTTAGCAGAGGATGTAGCTAGGGAGTTTGTCGGTAGACCAGAGGTCCTACAAGCTATAAACAATAAAAAGGAAACATTTTTTATGAGGAATCGAAACATACTGTATTGATTTCAATACTTAGCGTGATGAATCTGAAAAATAAACATGGTCAATATGACAAAGGAATGACTAAAGAGCTGCAGCTGATAAAGATTTGCTCCCTGACAGCAATCTTATGTCCGGTGATGTTTACGCTGCTAAGAAGATACTATGTCTCATGGGAATGGAAATGGAAAAATATTTATTTCCTTAATGATTGTATACTTTACCAAGGAAAAGAGGATGAAGTTAGAGATTTTTGCAAAGTATGTAATGAGCAATGGTACAAGTCGAAGAATGGATATATTGATGTGGGTGGTGAGGTTGTTACAAAGACGATCAAACAAACACCAACCAAGATTACACGGCAACTCCCAATAATTCCTAGGTTTAAATAGTTGTATGCATTTGACATGGCATGCTAATAAATTGAAACCCGTCAATGATGTTATCTGGCACACCTTAGACGATGATCAGTGGAAGAAGATTGAGGACATGTACCCAAAGTTTGGAAATGAACCACGTAACTTGCATCTATAGCTATTAGCCGATAGTATGAACCCGTTTGAAAATTTGAGTAGTTCTCACAGTTCGTGTCCCGTCATGGTGGTGATTTACAATTTACCCTCTTGGTTAATGATGAAAAGACAGTATGTTCTAATGTCGATGATGATTCTATAGCTTGAACATATGGATAATGACAGTGATATATCTTGTACCATTGGTTGACTACCTATGGAAGCTTTGGTGTGAAGATAATTGGACGTATGATGGTTACCGTGGAGGTAGCTTTAAGATGAAAACAAAGTTGTTGTGTACCATTAACGATTTCCCGACGTATAGAAATTTATCCGGATATTTAGTGAAGGTCAGTATGCATGTCCAATGTGTGAAAAGAATAATAGTTTAACAAATTTGGAGCATGGTAGGAAAACTATATATCTTGGTCATTGAAAGTTATTATTGGTAAATCACCGGTTGTGTATAGCAAAGAAGCGGTTCAATGAAGATATTGATGAAGGTCTTCCTCTGCAACCAGTTATGGGAGAGGAGATTTATGAACAAGTCAAATGTATTGACAATGAATTTGGTATGAACCGAAGGAAAACTCTAATTGGAAGAAGTTTGAAGAAATGTTTAGTTTTCTTCAAACTACCTTACTTGAAGCATCTTGATGTGAGACACTGTCTTGATGTGATATGTATAGTTAAGAATCTTTTTGACAGCTTTATTAGGACATTGTTGAACGTACCTAGGCTAACAAATGACAGTTTAAATTCACGTCTTGACTTGGCAAAAATGGCAATGAGGCATGATTTAGCACTAGTTGTAGAGGGTGGGAAAAATATCCTTTTGTTACCTTGCTACACATTGTCGATTGATGAGAAGAAACAATTATGTGAATCCTTGAAGGGTATTAAAGTTCCTTCTACACACTCATCTAACATAAGAAATATATGTTTGTCGAGGAGTTGAAATCGGTAGGGCTTAAGTCCCACAATTGTTATAGCTTGATGCAGGAGTTAAATGTTATTGCCATTTGGGGGGACACTCCCCAACCATGTTAAAGTCTCCATAAGCAGGTTTTGTATTTTTAAGTCATTTTTTGTGTAAGAGTATAAGCCATGCAAAATTAGTCAACTTCAAACTGTGGTATTAGAGGTGCTATGTTGAATGAAGTCTAGCCATATGTGGTTATCCACATGGCTGAGATAAGGTCACTAAATAGCACTTTGAAAGACATGCAGGTCCTGGATGTGCACATGAGAGGATTCACTTCTTGGTTAACGGACTTTGTTAGGAACGGGGACCACACAAAATAAGTGGTTGTCTCGGCGATCATTAACCACTGTAACCTCCTCCGATGTTTTTGACATTAACTGATATTATTGGGACCAACCAGCAGGAAGCTAAAGGAGTATCTTTGAACAACGGTGTGTCACTAATATCTGAGGTGCTACATATACCGAATAAGAACGACCATGATGTCAATTGCACTCGAACGACCATGATGAATTATGTGACCTTGAAGATTTTTGTATTCAAGTGTGATTGGGAAAACGAGGCCACCAATACTATGTTGAAACCCCTAGGTCATATGTTGGTTGACCGTAAAACACATAGATATCACACGGATCCATTTTTAATGGCTTAACAGGTGCTTATGTTTTTTATGTAAGGATCTTACAGACAAGAACTAGGAGATTGTGATGGAGGGAAAGCAATCTTTTTCAGACAACGAATCAATGGAACTTTACATTCTAGGAAATGAAGATGTTATGCTCTAATATATCAGTGATGATTCTCGGTTACTCGAGGATGATGCAGGTTTGAAAATAATTCTAACAAGATCTGACCTTGAGAATGAATTTGGTTGGATTCTCATGGAAATGTTGTTAAGAGAAAGTTGGAACGAAAGATCAAGCGGGGACGTTCACAGAAAGTTAGTTAGGACAACATGAATTATGGTTCTCACCGGCATGTATAAATATTAATGTTATCTATTTTATATACCTTCACATGTTCAAGTTCAACCCCAATCTAAAAATTAAGTGAACCACATTTTCTCAATATTTCCAATGCAATTTTCAACATTGGAACCGGAGATCTAGATCAGATTTCATGAAAATCAGCTTTCGTAAAAGGGCATTGGACAAAGTTCCGATAGCGGAACCTACTATGCTTAGGCGGGGGATGGAAATTTAAAAATCATGATATTTGTTTCCACGCACTCATGCCAATTCTGATAAAGGTGGCGATTCTGGAAATGAGCAGGTTATCCACCCTCATAATATCGAACAAGTCTTCCAAATTCGGAACAATGTAGTTTGATCTTCATTTACGTGTGAGGCTTACCTAAGCACATATATTGAAAAATTAATTAATGCATTATCAAAAAATAACTATTACTTATTCGATTTTGTAAAATAATTAATCAGAATACATACTTGCTTATGTGTAAAGGTCATAAGATTCTTCTCCATGTATAATGCATTCAAGTCTATCCATTTACCATCGTATCTTGGTTAAATAGTTGTTGATAGATTCAAGTTCCGAAATTTGAAATGTGTATGCCACATTGAAAACTACTATATGTGCGAGGGTTGAATCGCCTTGTACTTATTATTATCGCATAGGGAACATAAACAGTAATTTCCGAAATTGGAATGTAAACCATCGCTACATGAAAACCTTCTAGTTGTGCAGCAATTGAACCACCTTCTATTAATTCTTATCCCGTTGGCTACATAAAGATTAAAAAAAGGTATACAAAGAACACATTTGACATATTTGAGATACCCCCCTTCTCCCAAAACTCTCATTCTTCTATTATTGTGCACCTCAGTTACCTCACTATATTAATCATTCTTGCAAACCCTAGAAAGTATTAGTGCAATACATATATTTTTTACTATCGTACTTTTAGAATTCTCGCATCATGTGTTAGGTTCTTCAATCACTACAACATGTGGTGTCAAGTTTGATACAAAGTGTTCTGCAACATACAAAGACACATACATGATCATTCTCAAGGTACAAAACAATTGCTAGAACATAGTAGGATATTCAATCTAATACATACGGGTTTAGAGTTTAGAGTATTGTTAGGAGAGCATGATATGGGGTTTTCGTAATAAGGTTAGATCACTTTTTTTTTTTGAAGTGGATACACCATTGGAGGATATTGATTAGTGGTGGGCATGCATGTTCTTCGGCCGATGCTATGGATAATATATGGCCAAAAGAGTGTGTGTGTGTGTGTGTGCACCATTTCTTAATAGTAATGACTGTTGAGTATCCTTCCAAAAATGAAACATAAAAAGATAAACCGACCCTTATTACGAAAAACCCATATCAAGCTCTCCTGACAACACTATATGTAGAAATATTGGCTGAAGGAGCTGTGTTTGCACAACTGCTCGATAACATTGACCTTTGTGACCTAGTCCTCCTGGAATACAAAGTAATGTAAGGTACTTATTTATACTAATCTTTGTCGTACTTGTGGCTGGCAATTATATACGATTGTGTAACCTCTCTCTCATATAATATCAGGACCCCATGCGTTAATGTGTCATAGAACAGATATATGATGAAGTGATTTGAACACATGAATGGGCTATATTAACAGAACCCATTTTAGAGATAAATGTAAGGTACTTATTTGGAATATTTTTTGTCGTACTTTTGTTTGAAAACTATATGAATTGTACTTATGTTCTACTCATTCTCTAGAGAATTTATTGACAAAGTGTCACCGCTTCAGTTCCATATCTTATCCGCTGACGATACAACACCATACACAACTGATGAATTGAAAATAGCGAGTGGCCACTCAACACCCCAACATTATGGGATTCATACTTGTAGCATATTCATGGATACCTTCTAACTGGATATGTGATATTATATGTTTTTCAAAGACCCAAAGTAGCTCTAATGCATTTTCATTTCAGGTTTAGATGTATCGTAGTTATCTAGAAGAATAGTAGTACTACGTATAGAAATAGTTATTGTACATTATATGTATTCTTTTTTGAAACTACTTGTATCGTTGCATGATGTTTAATGAATTAACTAAGTTCATAAAAACAAAAAAATATTTTGGAACTACAATTTCATACGAGAGTTCTTTTGTCCGATGTTAGTTTTCAAATTATACCGACTCCTATTTCAAAAATGTAACTACTCTCATCAGGTCCATATTACTTCGCAATAACTATTCTGAATTCACTAGCGAAACAGAAATAAGACAACACAAATATATCCAATTTATTTCCCGATTTCGGAACATCCCATTGTCCCACACTATTCTGGCTTCATGTCACGGTTTCAAAAATGTATGTTACCTGTCACTAATATCGATATTTTTCCGGATATCTTTTTAAAATTTAAAAAGACTACCTGCCCTCATAAGGTTGCCCTTTCTGAGAGAACAATTCCGATTTCAAAATTAATGATCGAGCGACATGGTATGAACTTTTCCGATCTTAAAATTGTTACACAACAATTATTAGATAACAACCCACAGAGGTTTAAAGTACCATGGACAACAACTTCCACGGTAGTTAAAACAACCATCCAACAACGTACATGATGCATAGTAGTTCTAGGAAAGGCAGAAAAAATGCCCCGTCTAACCTTGACTTTCACCGCCACAAACGACCCCTTCCTGCACTAGTATAAAAACGTTTAATTTCAACTAATCAACGTGCATGCCTGCCTTCTAAAGCATAAATTTATATTCGTATGTAAATGTTCAAGCATATATTTATAATAACAATTTTAAATTATAGATATTAATATATTTTAAATCCATACTTAATTTTTATGACATATTAGAGTCTACTAAATAACATATAAATTTAATTTTATTATAAATATGCACATATTAATAACAATATATAAGTATAAAAGTTTTTATTCATAATATTGAAAAATAATAAATACTAAAATACAAAAAATTATATAAATATAGTAATGTAATAATTATATGAATTTTGAAGAATAAAAGTAATATAAATTGGCAAAGTCTTGGGAAAGACGGTCTTTCCATAGGCTTATGGAAAGACGAAGTTTAATTATAATAATAAAAGGTAAAAGGTCTTTG
>JAULKM010149840.1:0-17386 GCA_032355605.1 Rubia tinctorum | reverse complement strand
TATGTTGAATTCTAGTTTTATATGAGATGATATTTTTACATTTCAAGAAATATATTTATTGTTAAAATAATATATGTTAAACAGTGAAACTAGCCAAGGCTTCCGCCTCGCCGCACCGCCTCGCTGCCGCGACTTTTTGAGCTTCACCGCCACGAACCGCCATCCGCCATTCCGAACTATGCTCCGGAGACATGACGATGTTGTCCGCCAAACCCTGGTACGAAAAGATCCACTGGCCTACCGCCAGGAGAGGGAGAAACCATTGCGGCAGGGTGTTTCTCTGATGCGGAAACCCAGAATCCGACACCGATGTGCTGGTTACAGCCGAGCGATGTGCATAGTTGCCTCGGCGGATCGACGACGATTAGGTGCGACAGAAGTGGAGAACTCTGGCGTCGACAAGAAGGCGGATTATCCGAAACGTAGAAAATCCCAAAAGCTTCTGGCGGAGGGACTGAAGCCATCAGAAGATAAACGAGAAAAGAAAAATAAACATGAGAAATTTTTTGCTGGAAAAGGTTCTGCAAAAACCTAGAGCTATGATGCCATGTCAGGAATTATGAGAATTATTGTGGTTTACCCAATTGATAGCCCTGACTTTCTATATACATATGAATTGAATTTACATTGAAATTTTATAATAACCTTATATCTTAATACCGACCACCTTTCAGGAAACCTCCTCAAAAAATAAATGATTTCTCTACCTCATCCCTTTCTACAACTGGGCTTTTTACATGGATTGTTTTATTTAAAAAATTAATAGGGAAGAGCGGATTATTTTTATATAACCATTTTGATTCATGGTATTGTCTCACACAAAGGAGTATGTGAGACTCTCTAGTGGCTCACACAACAAAGTGGGGTGAGCCTCCCATTGCAACTCCACGTTGTGGAGGCTTAACACCTAACACAGTGCAGGAGGCTTAAATCCATAATAATAATCATGTCACTACTTTTTTGTGTGAGCCTCCATCAACAACTCCACATTATGGGGGCTTGACAACTAAAACGATGCATATTAGGGACTTAAAGACATAATTATAAGCCTCACACTTATTTGTTGTGTGAGTGTCCCACTATAACTTCACACTCTGGGGGTTCGACACCTAACATGGAGCATGCTGAAGATTTAAAGCCATAATAATAAATCCACACTGTGGAGGCTTGACACCTAACACGGTGCATACGAGAGACTTAAAGCCATAATAATAAGCCTTCCATTACTTTGTTGTGTGAGATTCCCTCTGCAACTCCACACTGTGGAGGCTCCACAACTAACATGGTGCATATTGGAGACTAAAGTCATAATTATAAACCTCACACTTCTTTGTTGAGTGAGTGTCTCACTGCAACTTCACATTGCAGGGCCTCGACACCTAACATGGTGCATGTTGGAGATTTCAAAGCCATGATAATAACTCCACACTCTCGAGGCTCTACACGGTGCATACTAGATATTTAAACCCATAATAAGGCCATCTCCAACCATAAACACTATTTTTGGTGTTACACTACTCCAAATTTGGTGTTGTACAGTAACCTTACGCCGTTTCTCTCCAACCAACAACACTAAATTTTACACTAAAAGGATTATTCCATTAGATGCGAGCATAATATATTATTTTATTACTTTCTTCTACTTTTTATTTTATATTTTTATTCATAAAATTATAATTTAAGTAATTTAAAGCCCAAACATATATATTAATTATAACATTAAAAATTAATATGAAGTCATCTATAATAAATATTAATTATGGAATGTAGGTAGTTATTTTTAAATTAAAATTTTAATCTGAAATTATTAAGAATTTTTAATCTAATATATAATTATTATAAAATATTATTAGTATTTATATCTATAAACTAAAATAAAGATAAATGTAAAATTAATAACTATCTTAAACTAGTCAGAGTAAATAAAAAAAATCAAATGTTGGAATAAAATACTAATATCCTATATTTGGTGCAATGAATAGTAAAACAACAAATATAGTGTTTTACTGTTATGCACACCAAATATAGTGTAATCCCGATGACTGTTGGAGATGCTAAAAAAATATAGTGCTGCACTATTATATACTTAACTACCACACTACATATTATGCACCCTTGGAAATGCCCTGGAGCAACCCCCGAGGGGGAAGTTGAACCATGTTGTACCTGACCAGGAACACTACCCTGACCGCTTGGCTAACCTAGGTGGTTTAGAAGAGAGGATTTATTCCGATACCTCCTTTTTTTAAAAACCTTTTGGGACCTTTCATCCATTACATGTAATGTTCATCCCAAAATTGTGAATAGTAAAAACCAAAATTAATATTCCAGAACCAAAATATAAAATTACACCCATGTCTATAATTATAAGGTAGAATTAGCTCAAAAATTTCTACTTTCTGTTGTATAAAGCCACTGAAAATCCTAAAAGATTCATTTTAAATTAAAATTTTGGAGAGCCCTCAAATTTTGAAAAAGCACATCATTCAACCGTTCCTAACTCCTGAAGGAGCTAGTTGCTCTATTAATATATTGCATGTTCCCACTCATCATAGGATTTTTACTCTGGGTCAATGTGGGTCAAGAACTTGATGAATAAGGAGAGGTAGTACTTGGGAGAATTTTACTGGAGCATCACGAGAATCGGAAGATCCGACACACGAAGAGGGTCGATGCAGCAATTATGTTCAGCTGTTCCATTTGGACGGTGAGCACATCTAGTCCCTGGCTAGGGCCCAGCTCACATCCTGGCAGCCGCTGGACTTGCATCATCGGATGGTGGGGCATCTTAAGCACAACAAGATAACTATTGACTTGCATGCTTTGAAAGTCTTGTATGCAAACTCGGGAAGAAAAATAGGAGGGACAACACCTGGTTTACACATAAGGAAAAGAAATGTTCATAGGGTTGTATCATTAAAGATTATCAAGAACCACAACAGCAATTTAAAACCTACATTGACAACACATAATAAGATTTCAAGGTTGATATTTTTCTAGTCTAAGTCAGAAGCGTAACTTCGATAAAAGAAAATGGATAATGTTATTCATAGGGGTGGTCACGTTGACCAGCAGATCGGGGCAGGTCAGCTGCCCAGACCCAAATTGGCCCAAAATTTTGGATTGGGCGGGTCGTTTAAAATGTCACATATATTTTAGGTCAGTCCAACACATTCTGGGTTGAGCCAGATAAAACTGAAAAATGACCAAATCAATCTCCTCCCCTAGTTTTCCCAAACATTACCCGCTGCGATGAAAACTTCCGATTTGAGTCAATCCTATTTTTGTTTCCTCTTGCTATGAAAGGAGACGTAAAAACATTCAATCGACCTTCCCAAAGCATGTCCACACATTTTCAATTTAGCTGGAAAGATTTTTATAGCATGATTGTTTTTCCGAGCCTTTGATAATCATGGTTTCATTCAGGTTCAATTTTAGATGTGTTTTTATCCTATAATTGTCGAATTATTTCGTTAATATCTTAACCATAGCTCCAGGAACGTTCTTGATGTACGGTTATTTTTTTATTTTAGCTTCAGGGATTCACTTGGATTCATTTGGTTGCTCAATTTCTGCACTGTTTTTAGGGGATTTGTTGGTACTGATTTACTTATGCACTCTGCTATGTTTTTTTGGCTTTTTTTTGGCTTTTTGGTGAAGCTGGTGGAAGATGTTTGATGTGATTTTTGTGGTTTTTGGTTTCTAATGTTCGAAATTAACAATGATATTAGACTGTTTACAATATTCTGCGGGGTTTCTGATTTGAGCATTGCTCGTACTTTTCAGTTGAAGTTCTCTGATACTAATGATTCTTAATTTTGACTCGTAGGATGTGGATAAGAAGGTCATATCATTTATAGCGTCACACTCCGGCAACCTGATTTTTATGATGGTACATTGACTTTTGAGGTGCAACACTTAACATTTTTTTTCTCACTAGTCACTTTGAACTTGTTTTTAGAACTATAGGATAAAACTATATGTTTCATTAGAAATTACAGATTAACACCTATGCCCAAACATGGTCCATAACATTTTCTTGTGTCATGGGAGTGCATTGAGTTTGAAATATTCCTTTTGCTTCAATGCCTGATTGGAGGTTACCCATGAGAGCAATGAGGCTACGTCCTTACTTTTCAATAAAAATATTTTTTTTGTGAATCTTTTATTTTTAGTATTTGTATGTGCTGTTGGAATAGGTGTTCCATGAAATAGCTAATTATGTTTATACTCTTGTTCCATTTAAATGTCTTATTTGATGAATGTACTGCTTTTCATTCATTGCAAGTTACTTCAACTTTTCTCCACATGTAATACAAACTACACTGTCCAAGCTTTTCATTGGAGAGTTCGTATCAATTAAGGTACAAGTCAGAAATTAGTGACCATGTTAGTCAGGGCAGGCTTTCGCAGATCAATAGGTTAGTGTTAAGGTGTTTTTACTATGGCTTAACATTGTGGAGGTTAGCATTAGCGAAGATGAGCTACTTTTCTCAGTCGGGATTGAATTGGCGGAGTTCGCGATTGATAATTTTGAGCTCATCCCGCAATGTGGATGTGGGTTGAATTGTAATGGGGTTCAGGGTCGGCCCGAGAATAGGATTTATAGTAGACCTGGGTTGTTTTATTCGATTTAGTCGGTTTAGAACGACTGATTATGTATATTTATGTTGTTGTTTAATGTTTATCTTGTTTAGGATCAATATGAATTTCTTGTTTATGTATGTTTTGGAATTTCTTATGCTTTGAATGTTAGAATGTTAACTGGGTTGAATTGTAATGGTTTACTTCCGAAAAATCAAATTTATAGTAGACCTAGGTTGTTTTCCTCGATATAGCTAATTTCTTGAATTGCTTTGGTAGTTTGAATGCAGTTGGAAAACGTGTTCTTTTTATTGATGTTTATCTTCTTTTGGATCAATGTAGATTTGATCATCTTATTCTCGTGGCCAGATTTAGGAGCAGCAAGGAATAGGTTGAGAATATGCAAGATTGTTATGCTTTCTTTCATTGCTTGGAATTCTTTTTGCTAATTGGATTCTCAAGAGAGATTACCGAAAGAAGAGACTCGATTAAATTTTTTCTATACCTTCAAGCTGATTATTCACTCGGAACATTGTATAATAGTTAATCTTCATCATCTGATAGGGATTTTCATATATAGTTAATTAGTCATCATTTCATCCATACAAAACTATATTACTCCTTACGTTCTATTTTTTTCCATGTACATTCGTATTCATTGTGCAATCTTGTTCTTTAATGGTGGTGTTTTTTGAGTATAAATTGGGAAGCTATTGCAGATCGTTCTCCTAATGACTTACTTTCCCCTCTGAGCTTACCCAATGGTTTGAATGAAGTCTTGGATGAATTCATCCAGACCAGATTGAGGAAGTTCGGGAGGAAGGAGCCTACACCTGAGTCCTCTCAACCAGCCAAGAAGGGCGAGAAAGAGACTACTCTTCCAGCAAAAAAAAGCCTACACTACCCTAGCCTCCAGTATGTGATGCCCTTTCTGAAATTTTTTATGATGATGAGTGTGAGGAGATGTGGAAGGTATTTTCTCAGAGGAAAATTATTCCTCAGAGAGCAGTACTTCTAGGAGCATACATGGAGAGTGGATTCCCTGCTTTTTTTAAAAAAAATTTCTTAGGTCAAAGACAACAACCATGCTATATCAGGATTACAATAAGAAATTGGTATGTGAGTTTTTCTCAAATGTGATGGCTAGAAATTTAGAGAAGGTTTCCCCATGATGTGATAGAACTTATGTAAGAGGCAAGATCAAAAACTTCTTAGTTGTAAAGATTAACAGGCTGTTGGGACTAAAAACTCCATAATTTGTTGGGGGTATTTTCTGAGGAGCTAGGGGTTAGTGATGACAAGATTTTGGCTATGGTTTCTGGTGGATACAACACCAAGTGGCTAGCTACGGGATATTCCCTAGACTCATGCTTATCTTCCAGATTTTCCTGTCTTTATTAGCTTGATGTGAACTGTTGGATGCCTTCTACAAACACAACTGGTCTCACCAAGGAAATGGCAAAACTGTTGTAATGTGTTGGAACACTAAATCCAGTTAACATGGCCTTTTTCATACCGCAGGGCATTGTGAGGTAAACTATCTCTCCTAAGGCCAAGCATGTTTTAGTCTATCCTAGCCTTATTTCTGCGTTAGTAAGAAGTGAAAGGGTTAAAGCTAAGGCTGAGGATGAGATTGTGAAAACTGAGTCCCTTCGGCCTAAGAAGAATACTTTTGAAATGAGGAAGGTACATGACTTGACATGGAATCCGAATGCTTCTACTTTTAGGGATGATGATAAGAATGCCAAGATTGAGGTCGTGAATGCAAAGTTGGGAGTCTTGACCATTCCGATTGCTTCCTTGGAGGCTAAGAAAGCTAGAATTAAGGAGGAGAAGGCACAATTGGAAGCACAAATGGCTGCTCCTGAACATGATTGAAGATTGTGCACTGGCTATGTTCTAACATAGATAAGCTTTTGGTTTCAGGGGGAGCAAATTTTACTTGAATTTTTTAATCTATATTCTATGTTGTCGTTGGCATGTTCATGGCCCCAGGGAAATAATATTCTAGGATTTGGGATATTGTTTTTTTGATGTTTTAATCTGAATTGTTGGATTTATGAATTTATGGTCTTCTTTGGTGTTCTTATTAATTCAGATTCGGTGATTAGTATATGTTCCAACATGATGGGAATTCTGGAGTTATTATGTTGAGAAGTTGGAAGTTTTTCTTTTTGCTCTTAATTACAAAATGGTTGAGTCCACAAAATGCCAAAGGGGGATTGTAAAGTCACGTGATGTGCATTGACATTTGTGAACTAATTTGGAATCGTGCAACTAGTAGACAAACTTCGTCACACATCCAAAATATTCACGTAAATAGCATGCAGATTTGATCGGCAATGTAACTGCAAAATAATTTTTTACTAAATTGAATCAATATAACTCAACAAAATTTCATTTGTTTCAACACCGTTGAACATATATTGATAATATCATGTGAAAATTAAATAACGAAATTATAAGAGCAATTAATATAAGGAAGAATAATAAACTTTATCAATTATTCATGCGTAAAATGGAAAGATTAAAATACAATTAATAATCAAATTTCAAGCAATTACAAATTGATGGAGTAACGAGTAAACTCGCTGCCCTTGAAACGAATAAATCCATTCTTAGACATTGTTCCCTAGGATAAACTATCGAATGTTAATAATTAACAAGTAAAAATTATCTCTGATTCACGCAAAACCCGAAGGACTATCACTTACAGTGAAAGAAGGATAAGACTCAAGTTTAGAAGAAAGGAGTAACTTGAGAATGGTGCGAGCTTTTTGTCTGTCATAGAGGCTCTATTTATAGTTGTCTAAGAGATCCTATGGAAAGATACGCAAAAAATCCGATTCCTGTAATCAAAGAAATTATTCTCCAACCACCAAATATTTTACAAATATTTGAATAGATTTTGGAAAGATAAAAATATCTCATATATTACTTATCACGATAAATCGCGCGTTGAAATTTCATATGAAGATTCCATCTGTTATTTTGCAGTTCAAATTTTCCAGAGACTTCCACACAATCCATACGCGTTTCGTACAGTAAAAAAATCAAAGAAAACTTATTACGTGTGAATGTATTTCCACTTAAGTTTTTATTCCAAAAGTGACTCTTTGAGCATTCATATCACATTCACTCCTTATCCGTTTTGAGAGTTTAAACAATCGATTTTATAGCACTCGCAAAGGAGAATCCAAAAACGATGTCTACTCACCCTAATTCAGTTCGAGACTAACACAAAATGAAACCCAAAAGTTGATGAAATTCAACTTTGTTACAATCATTTTCCAACCTTTATTATGTGAAATTTGGTTGGGACGAAGGAATTTAACTCAAAAAACATCCTCGGGAGATATTTCTTTTGGCTCCTTGATTTTTTTTTAAAATTTAGAGCATGAAAGAGAATGGAGCACCGTCTTAACATCATCATCTGTCATTTCAATTCACATTATTCGACTCGACTCATTTACTAGCAGACCATTGACATTGTTCGACTCGACTCGTTTACCGCCAAAGCTGAGAGTAAGTTATTGTCATTGTAGCACACACTTAGTCAAACATATTTATAGCAAATTATCATAAATACTGTAAGCCACCGTACCATCACGTAATCATCAAGAACCACAACCACAGTGTAATTTGACTAAATATGCTGACAATCTATTGAAGACAGACCATTATCACAAGAAACAAGAAATAGTTTCTTTCTGTCAATTTCCCCTTTACCTTCTCGATCAATATATATAGGAAATAAAAAGAGTTTACAGGTAGTAAAAAACCATGTAAGAGCTCCAAGAGTATAACTTGCATTCTTGAATAGTTTACCATATACAATATATAATTACCGTTCGCTTATACAACCAAGTCCAGTTTCATAGAGTGGCTAACCAATTAAAATCGCTCAATATAAATAGATGGCATCTCCTTGAAGAGTTATTAGAGAAGGTATAGAATAATTTTAGCCATCCAATCTTCAGTAACATAACAAAAGTAGAAGCACATTTATGTTTTTGTTGTATCTAACTTGTAGCATTGTTTACTAAGTGTGTACTACAATGTTAATGGAACCTAGGGCTGTTAATGGTAGTTAGGGTGGTAAACGAGTCAAACTGCTTTCAGCTAAGGTGTTAAAAAAGTCGGGTAGACTTCGAACAATTTTTAGTTCGAGCTCGTTCTCTTGAAAAAATATGTTACTGTTATCACTATGAATGGCTAACTATCAGGGTATACTTAGAGTAGAGATTTAAACTAACCAAACAATTCACAAAAAAGCTCAGTAAAACCTGCTGGCATAAACAATAGTTTAATTATTCAATTCTATAATACTCATGCATACATACTATAAAATGACATACCCGGATTTGTTGATCGCTACATTTTGCAATTGATGATCAGACTTTTGTATAATACACTATTTATGAATTCAAGATTGAATGAGAGTTCATGTGAATTCGAATGTGTTTCTGCAGGGACCAATCAATGTTTATATAGAACACAAAACCAACGGTTGCATCCATTAAGAAAACCATTGTGTCTCTTCATATGTTCTCAAACAAATACATATCGTCGATTCTTTATGAATAGATGTCACCTTTCATGTTACTGTAATATGAATTGATGTTTTATTTAAATCCTATATTTATCATTTACTAAAGAAACAATGTCATGTTCTTATGGTATCTAACAATATCCCACTGAACACATTGAATTAAATATGATAGATATACTAAAGTGTCGACTGGATTAAAACTTAACTTGTTTCAAAATTCTGTCAATCATAAAAGTTGTGTTGAATTAGAAAATAACTTGATGGATTGGAAAACCATCAATATTTTAAAATCACAACATCGCAAATAAAATCACATGAATTACTTAACACATCATAATTATATTTTATACTTGAGTAATATGCGGAAACCAAAATAGAATCCTAATATCCTCAAATTTCAATTTAAAATTGAAAACTGAAATATATTTCATACCATAAAACTCATCTGAAACTTTATGAAATATAGAATGAATATACTGATATGAATTACTTATACATATGTATTTAATTTATATCAGCATCTAAATTTTCTGAAATTCTCATGTCTTTCACGTGTTTGATAAAAGCAGATACTGATAGGGCTTTAGTAAAAGGATCGGCTAACTGATCTTTAGAGTCTATCTTGATGATTTCAACTTCATTGTCTCTCACACTTTCTCTAACCGAAAAATATTTGAAGTCTATGTTTTTAGAATGAGAGGTCCTTTTACTATTCTTCGAAAAGAATACCGTGGATGCATTATCACAATAAATAGGCAAAGGCTTCTTCATAGACTCCAGCAATTGTAACTGCAGAACAAAATTTCTTAACCATAAGCCATCTCCAGTTGCTTCATGTACTGCTATGTATTCTGCTTG
Organism: Rubia tinctorum; assembly: GCA_032355605.1. NCBI lineage: Eukaryota > Viridiplantae > Streptophyta > Magnoliopsida > Gentianales > Rubiaceae > Rubia > Rubia tinctorum. The sequence continues at coordinate 7,392 of JAULKM010149840.1, read as the reverse complement.
AAAAGTTGATGTGGCAGTTAATGTTTGTTTCATGGCCTTCCATGAAATTGCACCTCCAGCAAGCATATGTACATATCATTAACAAGATTTCAAATCATCAAGGTCTTGTTTGTATGATGCATTTGCATATCCTTCTACTTTCAACTTCTTATCATCCATTCTTCTGTACACTAGTATATGGTCTCTTGTGCGCTTCAAATACCTTAGAACTTTCTTTCTTGCAATCCAATGTTCATGTACAGGATTTGACTGATATCTGGATAACATATTGACAGCAAAAGCTATGTCTTGCCTAGTGCAAACTTGTGCATACACAAGACTTCCAACTAGTTTTGCATATGGCACATTCTGCATGCACTTCCTTTCCAACAAATTTTTCGGGCATTGTTCTTTATGCAATTTGTCTTCTCTAGACAGAAGTGATTCCCCCCTTTGCAATTCTCCATACCAAATCTTTGTAAGATCTTGTCAATATAGCCTTTTTGGGATAAACATGACATGTGTTTCTTTCTATCTCTGGTTATTTTAATTCTCAATGTGTAGTGAGCTTCTCCCATTTATTTCATGTCAAATTGACTAGAAAGAAAATCTTTTGTTTCCTTTAATTAGGAAAGTTTACTAATAGCCAATAAGATATCATCAACATAAAGAATCATTAAGGTAAAACTACTCCCACTGATTTTCAGATAAATGCATTCATCCAATATATTATCTTGAAAATAAAAACTAGTGATTACCTTGTCAAATTTGAGATGCCACTGTCTGCTTGCTTGCTTGAGCCCATACATCGACTTTCTAAGTTTGCATACTTTTCCTTCACCGTGTTCATATCTTTCTGGCTGCAACATGTAGATATCTTCATCTAGGTCACTGTTCAAAAATGCAGTTTTGACATCTATTTGATGAAGTTCGAAATCATAATGTATTACCAATGCAATCAAAATTCTTAATGAATCCTTTGTAGATACTGGTGAAAAAGTTTCATTGTAGTCAATTTCTTCCTTTTGATTGAATCCTTTGGCCACTAGTCTTGATTTGAATCTTTCAATATGTCCATCAACATCCTTTTTAGTTTTGAACACCCACTTGCAACCAATCGCTTTGCACTCTTCTGGTTTATCTACAAGTATCCAAACCTTGTTTTTGGACATGCTTTCCATCTCTACATGCATGACTTTCTTCCATTGATCATGATTTGACGATTTCATTGCTTGTTGTAATGTTGTTGGATCCTTTTGCTCATCTAAATTACTGGCCTTCTTTCCCTTGTTGATATTCTTAACATATTTTGCTCCGGCTGCATTGCTTCTTGACTGATAGTAGGATGATTCAACATTGTACCTTTTCCATTATTTGATCCTTCTACCGCTATATTGTCAACATTATCAACTTAGGCTGTGGTATACTTACAACTGGTAGTTCTTGAGTTTCTTTCATGGAAATGTCTTCAGCACAAAAATCAGGATATACAAGCCATTCCATAAAATTATCATTTATGGAGTTCCTTTCTTTGACATGATTTGTACGTACTTACATATCATCAACATCCACTTGTGGCTCAAATTCTTCATCTATGAAAGTAGCTTTTGGCACCTCAACGATTCTAATACTCCTTCTTGGGCAATAAATCTTGAAACATTTTGATTTCTCAGGGTAACCAATGAAGTAGCCACTTACATATTGATAATCAAGTTTTGCTCATGTTTCTTTCTTGTGGATTTTTGCCTCTGCCTTGCATCCCCATATATGTAGGTGATTTAAACTAGGTTTATAACCACACCACAATCCATAGGGTGTTTTTGATACTGCTTTACTGGGAGTTCTAATAAAAATATAATTTGCAGTCTTTAATGCTTCTCCCCATAAATATTTAGGTAGCCCATACCTAATAATCACAGTCCTAACCATATTGATCAAGGTTCTATTTCTTCTTTCTTAAACCCCATTTTTTCGTGGTGTGTACAGAGTTGTATATTGTGCTTTTATGCCACATTCTTGTAAACATAGATTGTTCAAAATGGTACCCACATTTAATCAAAATTCACAGTTTGGTACCCCAATTTTGAATTTGTTTATTACAGTTACCCATTTTTCGTTTATGTCTCAAAATAATATATTTTAGTAAAAAATGGGCACCAATTTGGATTAAAATTGTGCCAAATGATACCCATTTTAACTAAAAAGTACCCTTTCACGACATTAATGAAAAATGGTACTTTTTCAAAAAAAAATTGTGAACTTAGGTACCAAACTGTGAATTTCACTTAAAAGTGGTTACCATTATGAGCATTTTCACTTCTTGTAAATATAAGGTAAATGGACCCTTTTGTTGACCATTTTCTGTATATTTGCCAAAATATTCACCTCCTCAATCAGATATGACATTGTTAATGAGGTTTCTAGTTTGTCTTTCAACCTCGGTTTTAAAGATTTTGAATGTTTCCAAAGCTTGCAATTTTTTGAAAATTAAATATATGTGACAAAATCTAGAAAAATCATCGATAAAGGTAATGAAATAAAAAATTTCACAAATAGTTTGAATAGGAAAAGGACCAAAAATATCTGTATGTATTAATTCTAAAAGGGTTTCACTTTGTTTAATTCCAAATTTCCTAGTTTTAGTCAATTTTCTCTTTAAGCAATCAAAACAAGTTTGGAAATCAGTGAAATCTAATTCTGGAAGAATTTCTTGTTTGATCAGTAACTTAAGTCTCTCTTTTGAAATGTGATCCAAACGTTTATGCCATAAAATGATGAGACATTTTGATCATATTTTCTTTTTGGATCAAAATCTTTCTTTATGGTAAAATTTTCCATATTAGTTAATGAGCAAATGCTCAAAATAGTACCCAGTTTTATTTGAAATTCACACTTTGATACCCAAAGCTAAATTTTGTATTGTAAAGGTACCCAAATTTCTAATTATATTCTAAAATGGTCTTATGACAAGCAAAATGCCAGTTTTCTTTAAGTCAACTATGTAGTCAAAGGTTAAAGGATTATTCCGTAATTAAAAAACTTTAGATCAACTTTCCCACAGGGTCTCCCATATAACCTCCGCCACAGCCACATTCGAAACCAACTGGTCATTGGAGCCTTTGCAATTGGGCAACACTAGCAGTAGTAGTAGCAGCAGCGCAGCCCACGACATTGATCTAACCAAGATCCAACTCTCCTCTACTCACTGCAAAGCAGAGGAACCGACTTCTTAATTTCCCACTTGAAAGCTATACTCAATGTTCCCAATAGCCTTTCCCGCTTCAATCTGTCTCAGTATGCCATTGAAATTACGCATTTGTATACTCCCTCCGCCCCACCATTATTGACATACTTACTTTTTCAAAGTTAAATTTGAAAAACTTTGACTTTAAACATGAACTAATACATTTATAATAAATATATCATGTGAGATATTGTTATATTCGTTTTAACATCTATTTTCTAAATATTAATTTTTATGTGAAATTGTTATATGTAAATAAAGTTATTGACGGTCAAATATGATTATTGAACATCGTGAAAAAATAAATATGCCAATAATGGTGGGATGGAGAGAGTATGCATTTATATTTCTACTCCAACTCCTCTCTCTAAGATTAGGCACCCGTAAATGCATATATGCATTCATAATCAATTAAGAAGCAATACTTACTGAATGTTTACTTCATTTTGTGAACCTAACACATGTAGCATCCTCCAAAACTATTAATTGGTCCTCTTCACTGAGACCTTGTCGTCGAATTCCTCAAAGTCCCAATGCTGGCGGGTGGGCGTCGGTTGGTTTAATCGATTTTCGGTTTGTTCGGTTCGGATTATTTGGTTTTGCTTTAGAGTCCAAAATCGAATCCGACCCGAACAACCCAAATTATCCGAACCAAATTTGGAATTCAGTTTGAAACCGAATTCAACCCGAATAAACAGAATTGACTGTATTTTTTAAAAATAATTTCTATAATTTTAACCCTAATTTTAATTTTAATTTTAATTTAAAATTAAATTAAAATATGTAATCTAATTTCTACATCATCAAAACCAATGTTTCAAAATAAAAATCCAACAAGTATAATACAAATTCAACCATAACAATTTTAGCATTGCATTTGACATTAAAGAAAAAAAATAGTTCGTTTTAATATTTATCTTCAAATCCTTCACATTCTTCAAACCTTCAAACACTCCACATTCACCTTCACCTTCAAGCACTCCACAAATGTATTTAGGGTAACTTATATTGTTTACTTATTACCCCAAACTTAATTAGACTTTAGAGTTTGGGATAATTTTTTAAATATAAAGATTGATCCTCCAACTTAAATTTAATTTTTTTAAAATTTAATTATTATATTTATTTAATTAATTAATTACAATTCGGTATTCGGTTCGGGTTTCAGGTTGAGTTTTAATATCAAAAACCGATCCAAAAACCATATTCAGCATTCATTTTATTCAATTCGGATATCCGAAAACCATATATTAAATTCAGTTTGGGTTATTCAAATTTGGATAATTCGATTTTCAATTCGGTTTTCGATTTTCGATTTTTGATTTTTTTTGCCCACCTCTAGCCAGTGTATGGACAGGGTGAAATTTGATGTATTTTTTGGTAATCGTGCGAGCGATGTTGGTATGGACCACGCCTGAGGGGCCCGGAGTATTAAACTGAGTCGAAGGATTCTATGACCAGCAGATAATTAATTTTTTAGTAATTTATCCTCCTTCCCCGCAACTTTATTTTATTACAGATTGACCCTTCAACCGTTGACTACATAGTTGACCTAACTAATAATTGCTTTTGTAAGTCATGGGACCATTTTAGAACATAAATAGCAATTTGGGTATCTTTACAATACAAAATTTAACTTTAGGTACCGAACTGTGAATTTCGAGTAAAGTGGGTACCATTTTAAGCATTTGTTCATTAGTTAATAGACTTGATAACTCATGTTGACAATCAACCTTTCAATGTCTATCAACAATGAATGCATTTCCAAAACATTTAGACATGCAGGTAAAATACATAATATTATTATTACTACTAAAGAAATCAAGTTTCTACTAATACTAGGAATAAAATATACGTTATCTACATATAATAGGAAATCATTGAATTCAAGTTTAAAAACTCCGACTGCTCGTACAACCACCTTGTCAATTTGATGCACACACATTTGTCTTTTCCTTACTTATATTTGATATCTTTAAAAATCCCATTAATGAATATCTGACAATATGAATAGGTGAGCCAGTGTTAAACCACCATGAATAATCGTTTTCAAAATGTTTTGACTCAATATAAAAAATGGTTTTTAAAAATGTACCTTTTTTTAGACAAGCAAGCTTTTAAACCTTCACAATCCTTCTTGAAATGTCCTTGTTTCTTACAGAAGGAACATTTTATCACTTTAGAGGACTTTCCTTTATGTATTTCAGCCTTAGGTCCAAAACTTGATGAACTGTGTTTCTGCCAACTTTTCTTTCCTTGAGAGATATAGTTGACAAATACCTGATTTCCATTCTTATTCATCATCTCATCCTCCACTTTAAAACACAGTAATATCCTTTCATTTAGGCTCAAATTCTCCTTTTGTGTCTTGTAGAGTGACCTCAGATTGATTTGGAAGTTTGTTTAGTAGCATGTAAACCAAGAATGATTCTTCCACCTTCATGGTTAATTCATTCAGCTTGTTGGAAATATCAGATCCCTTCATAATAAACTCCCTAATCCCTCCTTTGTATTCCAAGGTCATTAAGGCCTTCATGAGGTTCTTAGTTTCTACTTTGTTAGAGATTTTGTACTTTTCTTCTATGGAAGTGAAGTACTCTTTAGCATCTTCGGACATAGTAATGCTTCCTCTAACATTCTCAGTCATACTTTTCTTGATCATGATGAGAGTCATCTTGTTGTGTTTTGTCCATCTCATAAACTTTCGTTCTCTTCTTTTCTTGAACTTTCAGCGAGAGCCTCTGGTGGATCATCCTTTAGAATATGGTCACAATCCAGCATCCCCAAATTTAATTTAATGTCAGCTTTCCATTTCTTAAAATTCGAGTCATTCAGTAACTCAATCTGATTAATGCTCAGTGGAAACTGGCTGTACATTAAAAACAAGTCCCAAATGAATGAAAATGTATCTTAAGATTTTCATTCTTTTATAAATAAACTAAATCAAAGATAAAATTCGAACACCTTTGGGTGTTGTGATTTTATAATAATTATAAATGTTTATTTATGTATCTGTATATATGTAAATTGATGAACCAAATGCTTAATATATTATTCTTTAGAAGTTTATATTAATTTAATTTTAATTTTTCAATGTACACATGGATGCACGTAATCAAACTTTGGTACATTAAAAGTACTTTGGTAACAAATAATGAATGAGTTTCGAACACATCTTATAACTAAATCATAATACAAATTTTGTTATTATAATTACTTTGGTAATATATGAATGAATTTAAACCTTCTGCATATGGTAGAACCAATTGATAATATCTTATAAGCATAAAATATTAAATCAAATAAAATGTTGTCTAGAGAAAATTTCCAATTTGTGGACATGCAATAACAACACTATTCATACTGATTGCACTATTCATACTGATTGCACTATTCATGCTAATATGCATCCTTTATCCATAGTAATATAATATCAACACAATGAATGACATGTAAGTCCTTCAATGTATGAACTTCGAGTTCTTTATTTATCTATTTATTTATTTAATCTTAAATTCATAGCATGTCTGAATATTCGTATCTTAATTTAGTCACAAATACGAGTATGCATACTAACATAAATGTGGAAATAATTTTATTATTACTTGTTCGTACAACAATTAAACTAGTCAGGTTTATGCATGTACGTATACATATACTATATGAAGCGAGTACTGCAAACTGAATCGTGGATCTGATACCAATTGTTGGCATAAACAATAGTTTAATGATTCCATTCTATAATAGTCATGCATAAATAATATAAGATGACATACCCGGATTTGTTGATCGCTCCATTTTGCAACTGATGATTAGTCTTATGTAGAATACACTATTTGTGAATTCAAGATTGAATGGGACTTCTTGTGGATTTGAATGTGTTTCTGCAGGGACCAATCAAGGTTTATATAGAACACAAAACCTACGGTCACATCCATTAAGCAAACCAATGTGTCTCTTTATATGTTCTTAAACAAATACATCTCTTCGATTCTTTATGAATAGATGTTACCTTTCGTGTTGCTGTAATATAAATCCATGTTTTATTTTAATCCTATATTTATCATTTACTAAAGAAACAATGTCATGTTCTTGCCTTAATAGAATATAGTAATTCTTTTTTTGTCTGTAATTCAGCAATCCCAAAGTTTCTTTTTGATCAAATCAAA
>JAULKM010149822.1:0-17388 GCA_032355605.1 Rubia tinctorum | reverse complement strand
CATTTCAGTTCAGTTTGACTCAGTTAAGTTCAATTTAGCTCTTCTCAACTCTTCTCAGCTCTTCTCAACTCTTCTCAGCTCTTCACAACTCTTCTCAACTCTTCTCAACTCAACTCAACTCAACTCAACTCAACTCGGCTCTTCTCAACTCTTCTTAGATTTTCTAAATTCCAATAAATTCAGGTTAACTCAATTCAACTCAACTCAACTTAACTTCGATTCAACTGAACTGTACAGGGCCTAAGTGATGCTCATAATTTCTGAAATTCTTATCTGAGTGTTAAAAAAAGACACAAAAAGTGTATCCAAAGTATATACAAAATGATTCTGATTATAGGATTCTCTTTAGTAATGGGGAATGTGTTATGAAATATAATAATTGGTATATAAAACCATGTATACAAATATGAAATTGAGATTAAATAAGTGGGGAGAAAAGGGAGAATTCAAAGGAAATAATGCTAGTAGCTTCTTCTTTTCATTCGGGGTTACATTTACATTGTGGAGGCTCTCGATTTTCTGTGACAATTTTGTGAAACACTTTATATTACATCAGTAAAATTTTGTTATACGTCTCTCCTAAATTAACTATTATTAGTTTAATGATTTTTATCTTGGCATAATTTTATTAGGAGGGACACATGTAGAAATTTTACTGGTGTAACATAGAGCGTTAGATAAAAGTGTAACAGAAAATCCAAAACTGTGAAAATGGTACTTATATAGACTCATCAATCCATACCCTTTATACTTCAATTAATGAAGAAGTTAACACCATTAAAAGATTTTATCTATTACGATAAAGAAGTTATCTTTGTCTATGACAAAGATGTTACCATGTCATACTTAATGGACGTCCATACATCTAATGATGTTTATAACAATCCCCCTTGAATGTCCATTCCTACAATAATGCCTCGTTAAAACCTTACAAGGAAAACTCAGTGTGGAAAAAACCCAGTGAAGGAAAAATAGTACATGTTCCATTGGAACACACTGCCTCATTATAAACCTTGCCAAAAACCTAGCAGAAAAAATCATAGCTAAGGAAAAAAGAGTACAATGTATAGCTCCCCCTCTTGAGCACATCATTTAATATCTCTCAATCGCCGCATTCCAATCACGTGCACAAAATTTTCAAATGTTGACGTCGGTAGTGATTTGTAAAGAGGTCTGACACTTTGTCACTATAACGAATTTGCTGAACACAAATTTCACCATTCTTTTGTAGATCGTGAGTGAAGAAGAACTTTGGTGAAATGTGCTTTGTTCTATCTCTTTTGATTAATTATTCCTTCAATTGAACAAGACAAACTACATTGTCTTTAATCAAAGTGGTGGGAACGGTCTTGTCCAATTTCAAACCACAAGTTTCTCGAATATGGTGAATTACATATCTTAACCAAACACATGCCTGACTGGTTTCATGAATCGCCAATATTTCAGCATGGTTAGAAGAAGTGGAAACAATCTTCTGCTTCATGGAATGTCATGAGATAGTTGTGTCTGCACATGTAAATATATAACCCATTTGCGATCGAATTTGGCCGGGATCGGATAAGTATCTGACATCTGCATAGCCCACGAGATCACTATTAAGTTAATTACTAATGAGACTCTAGAAGCACGTGTTTCCTAAGGCATTTAGCACATCTTTTGTTAGCTTTTGTATAGTAGATTGCTAGAATTATGTGAGAGTACATTACAAGGGGTTGAGATGCCATTGTTGGTTTTTTATCTGATGTTGCAATCCAACCAAGTATAACACTTGCTATTCACTGGGAAATTTCTCAACCTTCAAAACAGATCCCTAAAATAATTCCGGGGAAAACATTCTGATGATCAAGTCAGTCTTTTCCTCAGAGAATTAGAATTTCCCAATTTAGTCTCATTTACCTTCTTCAGTGCTAATCTCCTTGTATTGTTCCTAAATCTCGGTTCGTGGTTAAACCTTCAAACGTGGTACTGATTTTATCAGTTTGTGGTTGAGTCTTTCAGACAAGACTCCACCTTTCTCGTTTCGTTGAGAATGTGAACATTGGGCGTCACAGTCGAGTATTGGGCTGGGCCTTAAGGCTAGCAACCTCTAGATTATGGGCTAGGTATACACCATAAGCCCCTTCCAGCCAAGAAGACTAGTAAATACGAAGCGATGGTCTTTTATTTTTGTAGTATATTTGCGAACTGTTGTTTCACGAACTCCTGAATCTGTAATAACATGTTCGCCTTCAATATAACCAATATTGTATTCGCGAAGGGTTACTCATTTCTTGGCTTCTAATGTGATGTTGTTTGCATTTCGATTTTGAAGTTTGAATTTCAAATTTAAGTTCTCCTTATCCACTGTTCTTGTAACTAAATTAGCCGTTTGAGATTTTGCTTCATTGAACCGAGATTTCCTCCTCCTTATTTGTTGTATTGTTCCGAAATTCTCTCTCCTGCCATTGTGTCTTCCCTTTCATAAATGCTTCAATTTTGGTGATTTGATTCTGTCAGTATTTAGTGTATTGTGTGTACCTATTTTCTGCCAGCTTCTCGTATTCCTAAAAAGGTGAGCTGCTTTTTTTACAGACATTAATAATTGCTTTTCTTGTCCGATTTAACTTCCTTACCTTTTTAGTTTTGTAAATTAAATTTCCTAACCCATTTGTATTCTTCATATTCTTCTCCTCTCTTTTATTGCTCCATTTCCTCACTGCTCTTCATCAAACCGTAAGTTTTTCTTTTCCTTATCTTCCTTCTCTGTAGGGCGATATTTATACTTGTGTGTTTGTGCATCATCTCTATTATAGCAGGTTTATTTTTTAACCTTGGTGTAGGGATTCTCCGATTAGTTTTCTTCTTCTATGCTTTTCTTCTGTGTATGCTCTATGTTTTTTCTTCAATTTTTGTCGGAATATACCCTCTTTTTGCCTCCTGTAACTTCTGATTGATAGTTTTCATCTGGATCTTAGGAGTTCTCACTGCTTCAATGTCTACCTCTAATATTGCTGAACCTTCAATAAAAGATGTTCATGTTGAAAATGTCGATTCCGGGGAGGATTCTGACCATCCCACCGGTTCTTCTACCGTTAGTAGTATTCTTTCCGATTACTACTTGAAAAATCTTAAGGATAATTATACTTTTTTTTAATCTTTATATGAGCTTGGGGCCCCTGAGCCTTCTGTAAGCGTTTGCACCCCTCATTCTGGCTTTATCTCCTTTTACTTAGATTATCTTTAAGTTTGGACTTGTGTTTCCCTTACCTCGGCACATTCTAGACTTACTCTCACATTATCGAGTCGCATTATCTCACCTTCACCCTAAAAGTGTTTCAATTTTTGTGGTCTTTTATCATGTGTGCTAAGAGGCTCAAGTTCCCTTTTCCATTGACCTATTTTGTAGTATTTATCAGCTTCGTAAGGTGAAAAATTCATCTGACGAATTCACTTGTTACCCATTAATTCCAATTGTCGAGTTCATCAGTGGATTCTCTAATAGCTGTGGTGTGTGGTGTAAATTTTTTTCTTTCTGAAACCTGGTAATGACAATTAACAATATTTTTCTATTTGGAACTATAATATTCCTAAATCAAAACTTTCTAATACTGGGGTTCGTCTTAATGTAGAGTCCGAGATTGTATTAACACTTAGCGAACATTCGATGTTTCTTCGCAATGTTGATGCTGTGAGCGAAGGTGTTTGCTCGTCACTATTTTGTTGTTTTTCATTGTCTTATTTATTTATCTCTTACTGTTGTCATTGTCTTGTTGTCCTTTTGTGCTCGCCTGACATTCTTTGTATACTAAATTGCAAATATGAATTTAACCATGCATCCCGTTGAGATTTTTTCCCCTCTGATGATGAAGATGAACAAATCGAAGATATGGCTATTCAAACCAATGAAAACACTGCAACTGCTATCTCCTCGGACAAGGTGGTAGAAGCTGTCTCCCAGCTACACACTTCTAATGCTACTGCTAAAGAAGGTAGGGAGATCGCTACTTGCAATACTCAAGACACTTCCCCAAGAAAAAAACAAGGAGCGAGCAGGTGGATCTTTCAACACTTTTGAGCCTCCTAAGAAAAAAAGGCGTATCGGCCATTCCCACTCTAAGTCCCCACCATGAAGCATGACATAATGGTGGAAGGAACTATTCCTGCTACCCTATCCAAACTGTCTCTCCATGAGACAATGATTGTGGTATGTTTTTTTAAGGATTTATGTATGATTTAATTTTGTATTTCTTTATTATGATATCTAATCGCTATACTTGTTTGCATACATTTGAAAATCAAGTTGGTGAGAGTCTACAACTCGTCAACCAATGAGTTGTCGAGTTCGCTAAAGGAGACGGTTTGCTCTTGGAAAAATGGCAGGCAGCTGAAGCGAAGTGCACCACTTTGAATGCCTTTGTTGAGGCTGCTGAAAAGCTTGCACAGTTAACTTAGGTGCGTGCTTTGGCTTCTGAGAAGGAAGCTGATAGGTCGTGTTCCGAGTTGGAGGAGATGCAGACTAATGGTCCTGCTTCGTTGGGTATCCCCAGGTCCTTGTTGATCGGCTAGTGAAGACAAAGTCTTTTTATGCTTTATTTGAAGAAGTCTTCACTTTCGCTCGCAACGTTGGGTACTGTGGGCTCTGGCTGAGCTGCGAAGATTGAACCCTACTATGAAGGCTCAGAATTTGCCTAAACTGGCTAAGTTAGAGAAGGTGCTTGGGCAACAAAATGATATTTTTAACAAAGGGTTCATCCGTAGCATTTATGATGGTGGTCACCCTTATGCACTGTTATCTCACCTTGCCAGTCTTCCTTGTCTGCCTTCTGTGGCTGAATTAAAAAAGTGTGAGGTTGATTATTTTGAGGATACCCATGTGAATGCCTAAGGCAATGAATGCCAAAGTCAACACAAGCATTGAAGTATCTGCCCAGGACGCGAATAAGGAGGATTCTGCTACCCTTGTTCAGACATTATCTGTTTCCCCTTCTAATGTTAGTGGAACTTAGTATTTTTATTTGTAATTGATAAGAATATTTTGATGTATGTGTATATTGTTTGTATTACTATGAGTATTAACTTTGGATCGTGCTTATAATTTTTCAAGTTCTCATCGTATTTCTTCATATGCATGGCTTTGATATTTTGGTTGATCATAAGTTTTTGACACATCTCGACTATTTGGAATTTAACATTTGTTTTTATGATCGTCTTGGGTATAGGTCATCTTCTTTATTTTGTCCCATTGAACTGGGAAAAGCTAGTCAGTCCTTGTCCAAGGAATATTTTGAGCTTATTTCCGCTAATCGCTTTTCCAATCTAGAATCCATTCCAATATGCCTTGGATGGAAACTTCCTTCATCCTCATCCTCTCCAACTCCTTCTACAACCTGCCTCAGTAGTAAGGTTGTACATGAGGGCTACAATGTTTAATCTTTGTACAAGGATATAGTTCATAGCTTAGTTGATCTTGAATCTGTTGGTGTGTATATGCGTTCGCTCCATCTTCCTCCCCATGTTTTTGAATGGGTGGTATGTTTGGGTATTTGCCTGAATTATATATTGCTTGGTATCCTTGATCTTGAAGTTGGATGGATGAATACTTTATAGGATACTCAAGATTCTGTCCGCAAACTGGAATTTTGTGCTGAACAAAACAACCTTATTCAATGCCAACAGCTGAGCATGGTTAGGATGCTTCATCTCTAGGAGGATGCTAAGAATTTTGCTTCAATCAAGGCTAGTGAAGCTCATTAAAAGACGCTCATCATTGATAAGCAGTGTTCTTGCATTGACGATCTATCAGAGCCATTGAAGAAAAAGCAGAGCGAGTGTGATCATTATTTTCTTCTTCAGCCGGGTGGCAAAGTAGATTTGATGAACAATTTTCCATAAACACTCAGCTTCGTAGTGAGAATGAAGAGCTTTATGCTGAGTGTAATCATCTTGACTCATGTGTGCATCAGCTTGAGCAATCTTGTGTTAATTACAAGGATAAGCTTCATGGCCTTCCCTCATCATCTCATGGTTCTACTGGTCATGGGGACCTAACAATGAGCATCGACGGGAAGAGAATTTATTTTTCTGAAGCTGTTAGGTCTCATATTCGTTAATTGAAAGACAAAGTGATGAATTTGGTGGCTATTATTAAGAGTTATTAGGATATTTTTGATGTTATGAGCGTGCAGCTTGGTCGCGAGGAATTTGGCCCTATAACTGATTTCAAGGTGTACTACACCAAGAATCTTGATCATATGGAATGAAAAAGTGTAATGCGGCATCCTGTCTACTTATATATGAAATGGCATTATGATTATATGTTAGAAGATGAGCGCGAGGCTGAGCGATCTCATTGCGAGGCTGAGCAGTCTCATTGCGAAGCTAGGTAACCTCGTCGCCGTAGTGGTTCTTCGTTCTCTGGATCATCTTGCGCATCAAGGCGCCGATAGATTTCCTTTTCTTTTTCTATCTGATATGCCAGTTTGTTTTTCAGAATTTTCGTAGTAGTACCTTATAGTGACTTGTATTTCGTACATTAGTTATTTCCCTATCTACCAACACAGTGTTGTTCTTTTTGCACTATGTCTTGTTCGTTTGTTTATGCATCTAAGATATATGTTACTTTTGTGCTTTATTTTTTGAATCTTCACTAAGAGAGTATGTATAGTTAGTTTTTAGTGCTGATATTGCTGGAATGTTTCCCTATTTTGCAAGGTTTATAGCTTGCAAAATTAAGGGTTTGTAGTGTGCGGACTTGTAAGATCTTTTGCTTGCTTTTCTCTCATTTTTGGGCATATCTACCTTTTTTGCAAGATCTATAGCTTTCTTAGTTTAGTTTACGAAGTTCCAAGATCTATAGCTTGGGAACTCGGGAACTTGTATTTGCAAAACGCAGGATCTATTGCTTACGTCGCTATTTTGTTAGGCACATTTGCCTTCATGCAAGATCTATAACTTGAAAAAGTAAGATTGTGACGTTACAAGATCTAAAGCTTTCAAAGTCAGAAGGTTGTGAGTTGTTGCTTCACGACTGGTCAGGCTCGATTGTTTACGATGTGCCTTAGTTGGCTATTATTTAGAAATTCTAAGTAAAAAAACATGAAAAGTATGTTACCCCTAAAGATGTTTTTTGATATTTATCATGTATGGTTGTGATAATATCACCTTCAATACAAAACAAGAATGCAAACATCACCGATGATCATTTCATGGCTCATATACAATCTAAATACTTTCTATTCTCCACCTTAGATCTAGACATTGAATTTCCTTGAGTTGATCACATGTCAAGTGTTGGGGACGCTGCTGCCATCCAATCTCTCTAGCTCATAGCAGTTCGATCGGTGCTTTTTTACTATCTTATATGAGCCTTCCCACTTTGGGCTTTGCTTTCCTTTTTCCTCCGCCAAACTTGCTTCGTTCTTTTTCAACAAAAGATCACCAACTTGGAATTGCGTTTGTTTGACCTTCTGGTTGTATGCCTTGGCTATCTTCTCCTTATACTTTGCCTCTATGATTGTTGCTTGTTGTCTCTTCTCCTCAGGTTCATCTAGGTCCAATCTCATCCTTTTAGGATTATCATCCTCTTTGTATACTTGAACTTGTAGGCTTTGATTCCCGGTTTCCACCAGTATTAATTCCTCATGACCATAGAACAAACTATATGGCGTTTCTCCTATTGGTTGTCGAACAATTGTTCCGTATGACTACATGGTATTGGGTACTTCGTCCACCCAACCAGTTGTTCCCTTCTAATAGTTTTTGTATACCCTGAATTATAGTCCTGTTGGTGACTTCCACCTATCCATTTTCTTGAGGGTGAGCTACAGAAGTGAACTTCTATGTAACCCCTAACTTCGAGCACCATTCAGTAAAGACTCCACTAGTGAACTGCGTTCCATTGTCCATGACGATAGTTTGTGGCACCCCAAAGCGACAAACAATGTTTTTCCAGACGGACTTTCTTGTTACGCTTCGCTTCCACCCATTTGGTGAAGTAGTAAATCACCACAATCAAGAATTTTGCACTGCCAGCACCCTTTGGGAAAGGTCCAACCAAGTAAATTCTCCATTTATCGAATGACCATACTCCATATACTCCTGTTAAACCAGCCTGCGGTTTATGCGATATTGGGGCATTAATCTGGCAACTTCTGTACTTAAGCACGAAGTTGTATGCATCTTTGAACATTATTGGCCAGTAGTATCCTACTTGAATAATCTTCTTCGCAATTATTCGACATAGCCCTTCGTGTACTTCTTTCAAGATGTCTTCTGCTCGTAATAGTCATACACACTTTATCCATGGAGATAGGAAAACTTTTCTGTACAAGACTCCCCTTCATAAACATTGTTGTGAGATCGTAGTTCCAACTTTCTGGCTTTTATCTTGTCTACTGGCAACTTTCCCTTTGCGAAATAATCTATCAGCATTGTCATCCAGTTTATTTCTTCCTTCTGAACTGCTGCCACAATTTTCATTGTTGTTCTTCTTACTTAAGAACGACCTCCAATTTCATATCCTTGTGTTCGACAAATGAATCGAATCCAACTATTGCTAGCTTGCTTAGGGTATCTGCTTTCGCGTTTTCACTTCTTGGCACATATTGGATATCAAAGTATTCGTGTTGAGAAATAAGCTGTCGGACCCCTCCTTAAATACTTCATTACTTGATCTTCCCGGAATTTGTAGTCTCCACTCACTTGCTGGACTACTATATGTGAATCACTAAAGGCCTGAATGCTTTTGACCTTCATCCTGATTGTAAGGTATAAGCCACACATTAATGCTTCGTACTCCACCTCATTGTTAGTGAGTGTAATGTTGAAACGAAGAAAATATCTGTGCTCCCTCTTCCTGGGTTGACTAATACCAGTCCTGCTCCGTGACCTTCTTTGCTAGATGCCCCATCTACAAACAATTTCAATGCCACGTCCACCCATTTGGATTTCCCTTTGTTGATTCCAAGATTTTCCTGCACATTTACGTATTTTGCATCCTCACTTGTCATCTTTGTGATGAAATATGCTAGAGTTTGTGCATTAATTTCAGTTCGTGGTTGGAATTGTATCTTATATTGCCCCAACTCAAGAGCCTATTTGGTCATTTGACCAGATGCTTCAAGTTTGTTTTAGGATATTCCTGATTGGATAATCAGTATACAAAATGATCCCATGACTGTGGAAATAGGTTTGTAACCTCCTTGCTAAGTATACTAAAGCTAGAATTAGATTTTCAACTGGTATGTACACCCTCTCCGCACTTTGTAGTATTATGCTAATATAGTATACTATTAGCTATCTTTCCCTTTCTCAATGCACCAAAACTGAGCTTACCACATTTTTTTAAAACTGCCAAGTACATATATTAGAGATTGGTGATTTCAATATTGGCAACACCTGAAGCTGCTCCTTCAAGGACTCATAAGCCTTTTGACTTTCCTCATTCCAGCTAAACTTCTTTACTTTCTTAAGGACTTCAAAGAGTGGGAAATGTTTCTCAGCTGTTTTTGAAACAAATCTGCTAAGTGCTGCAAATGATCCCATTAATACCTGTACTTCCTTAACTATTCTTGGTTGAAGAAGTTCATTTATAGCTTGTATCTTCTCTAAATTGGTCTCGATCCCCTCGGAGGATACTTTGTACCCTAAGAATTTCCCTTTTCCTACTCCAATTATGCACTTCTTGGGATTAAGCTTCATGCCAATTCCACTTAGTGTGTCCAATGTTTACTTCAAGTCTTCCGCTATGTCTCCTATTCGTCTGCTTTTAACAACCATGTCATCAATATATGCCTCCACATTTCATCCTATTGATTGAGAAATGCCTTGTCGATCACTCTATGATATGTTGCTCCTGCATTTTTTAGACCAAATGACATTTTCACATAACAAAATATTCCAAAGCTGGTTATGAACGCTGTCTTTTCTGTATCTTCTAGGTTTATCAGTATCTCGTGGTATCTCTTATATGCATCTAAAAAGGCTAGAACTTTGTATCCTTAAATCGCTTCGACCAGCTAATCGATCTTAGGCAAATGATAATAATCCTTTAGGCATGCCTTATTTACATCGGTGAAGTCAATACACATTCTCCACCTGCGTCTGCTTTCTTAACCATTACTGAGTTTTCTAACCATTTTGGGTAGGTTACCTATTTTAAAATACCAGTCTGAAGCAATGCTGTTAGTTCTTCTTCAATTGCTTTCTGCCTGTCACTAGCGAAGTTTCGTTCTTCTGCTTGACTGGCTTAATCGAATCACTGATATTCAAGGAATGGGTAGCAATTTATGGGTTAACTTCTCCCATGTTCTTTACACTCCATGCGAACGTATCTTTGTGACTTTGCAGGATTTCTATAACTATTGTTTTCTCAAAGGTCGGGAGATTTTTCTATCTTAACGCACTTAGAATCGTCTTCGTCATCTAAGGTGAAAACTTCAGTCTCTTTCCCAAATCTACCGGAGGATGTGATTGCTTAAGCAAGTTGGTATATGAGATAGTGTTCATCATTTTTGTTTCCTCCGCATTCTTTCCTCTTTTCATTGAAATAACCATACATTGCTTGGCTATTTGCTGGTTTCCTCTTATCGTTGCTATTCTTACTGAAATTGGGAACTTCATTACCAAGTGGTATGGGGACCATATTGCCTTTGTTGTATTCATACAAGGGCTTCCAATGATATCATTAAATGTACTTAGTGCCTCCATAACCATAAAATCACATGATAGTACAGATCTTATCATTTTCACCGATCGTAACGGGCAGTTGTATGTTGCCCAAAGGTGTTTCTGCTCATCCTGCGTGGATTTTTTAAAGTCAGTTCGCTTAAACCCTAACGTATCGAAGCAATCTACAAATAAAATTTCAATCGCGCTGCCATCATCCAAAAAAATCTATGCACCATTGCATTTCCAATTTTAGCGATGATGACCATTGGTTCATTATGCAGTGAAGCATTTGGAACTGCATCCTCTTCGTTTAATGTAATCGCTTCGTTGCAGTGAAATATTTTGTCAGCGGGCTTTGTGGTGGTAGATACGTAGCTTTGGATTTCCACGCACTATTTGATAGGGACTTCGTTGATCCATGTATTGATAGGCCCTTTCTGGCGCCTCGCTTACTATTTCCTCTTCTTAATCCACCACCATCGTTATCTTCTGGCTCCTATCTCGTGTGTTGGGTGGGGCTTGGTTCTTAGCTACAGAGCTTCCTGCCTTATTGGCTTCATTGTATCGATTCCCTCCATCTTCTTTCTTGTATTGTCCTAAGAAATCACTCCTAAAATTATCCTCTATTTGCCTTCTCAAATATCTGCAATACTCAATGTTGTGGTTATGGTCCTTGTGAAAGGCACAATAATATTCTCTGGATCTCTTTTCTAGAGGCGCTATTATTAATGCAGGGTCACAAAATAATTCTCTGCTCGCCTGCCATATTTCTCTTCGTGATTTTTTCAGGGGTTTCTCTTCAAACGATGCCACCTGCATTCCTTCTTCTCTTCCTTTGAAAGGTGTATTTCCCTTTCCTTTCTTCACAAAACTTCTTTGTGTGTCCTCCATCATCCTCTTCTAGCCTCGCTCCCACTTTATCTTGTGATTATTTGCCTCTTCAGTTTGCACATACTGTTCTATCATCTTTTGTAAGTTTCTTGGGTTTTTGGGCATATTTTTTTTGTAAGTTCCTTAAAATATTCTCCTGATCGAATACCTCCCATAAATGCACCCAACGAAGACTGGAATGACAGGTCTCATACTTGAAAACTCTCAATGACGAACCTATTATGATATTCCGCTAGACTTTCATCACTTCGTTGGGCTATGTTGTTTAGGTCTGCTATTGTTTTTGTGAACTTTTGCTTCAGGTAGAAGCTCCCCAAAAAGAAACCCGACAAATGCACCCAAGACTTAATCCTTCCACTTGGTAAGTCTTCATACCATGTGATCACTGCCCCGATAAGAAGATATGTAAAGCTTTGGATACCAACTCTATGTGTACATCGCAAAATCTCATGCTATTATGATAAGAATGCAAGAATTCCTTCGGGTCTGTGGTTCCATCATAGATTTTAACATGAAAAGGTAACTTTAAGTCCTTTGGCATCTTGAAATCATGAACATGCGGTGCCAATTGCGATTTATCTGCATCATCATCTGCTACAATCTCTCTTAACTCATCCTCGTACTAGAGGCTTTCCCGCACTTGACTTTGTTTTTTGCTAACTGATGTGCACCATTATGCATGCATTAGCCAATGCATTTAACACAATTATTACCATCTTTTGTTTGGTTGATTGCTAGTTTTAGTCATGTTTGCACGACAAAGGGTTAGACGACCATTTTTGGTTTTCTTGTCTAAACCTTGCATTTTGTAGACTTAATTGAGACTAATGGACACTTTGTATTCACAGGCACCTATATCTTCCTCTTTGATCTCATTGGTAGGTTGCTTATGAGTACTTTTTTTTTCTTTGGTGGAAGGCCATCAGCGAGGGTGGTAGTAGTTATTTGAAGGCCATTCACAAGGATGGTAGTAGATTGAAGGACACAAACTCCAAATCATGGTAGTAGATGGAATTGGGACAAAGAAAGGCAGATTCTAAGTTCAAGAAGGCCAAAGGAGAAATAGAGGGATCGTTTTTCAAGGTTGCACATAATTTTGGGCAAAATTCAGGAAGAATCAGCACTTGAGGGTGTCACCATTGGATTTTTCTTCTTGAGCACTGTAAAATTAACTACAGGAACTTCCAAATCAGACCAACGGTTCACCCGTATTGGAGCAAAGAAGTTAGCCAAGCGAACTAGCCATGACCGACGCGAACCGCACAAGCCCTTCGTGAGCCAAAATCTAGCACGACCTATATCACCTAGCATAGACCATATCAAAATTGGCTAAGTATGGGGGCAAGATGTTCAGTTTTACATGACCCGCTGCGTTTTAAGTCACAAATGCCAAGTCCAGCCCATGAGGTATGAAGAATGACGCTGGGTGCACCGAGGTACTGTGAAAAATAAGGTTCCATCCAATGGGGCGAGCAAAAAAAATGCACGGCGCAGATCAGAAGGAGCATAATAAAGACCCGGCAGGTGGCCCGTGTCGAATAACACTAGACACGCCAGCACGACCGGCACTGGCGTGGTGGCTGCTAGGGTTTTTGGCCACTTTTGGGCCTATTTTTGGTCCAATTCCCTATTACTACATAAATAGAAATTTGTCTACTAGGATTTAATTTTTTGCTCATTTTTAGATCTTAGCAGGTGGCTAGAGAGAGAAAACACTCTCACTTCTCTCTAGTTTCTTTTCTTTTCAACTTTTTATCTTTTTTTTGCCGAAAGGTGTTAAATCCAATGAAATACTTTGGTTTAATGCTTAGGGAGTAGGGATCTAACTTGGGGACTATATTTGTACTCATGTGTTAATATTTATTTTGTGAGATTTATAGATCTGCCTATTTCCATGTCTTTTGTAATCATTATGTTGGCTTGTTCTTAATATTCTTGTGAATTGCATGATTGTCACACTTTGTTAGCACACAACCGAGTCTACTTTCATGTTCGTACACTATTACTACTCCCTGGTTGAGGAAACCTGGATGCGCTTGGGGTGAATATAGTTCGAAACTGGGTGTGTGCATGAAGGTTACCGTTGTTAATCATCATGATCGACCATGCATCTATTTAGCCGACCAAAGAGGTCTGAAGGGTTGCAGGTAGAGATAGAGTGGGTTGCAAACTAGGATTATTTTGTTGATCCTTGAAGCCATCGATAAGAAGACTACTTACTTTAACTTTGTAGGCCTAAAGGTAGTTTTTTCGTGGTGTTCCGCCTGGGACTTAATTTCACGGGAGAGAATCAGACCCGCGCAATATGCTATAGCCGTTGTTGCACTCCCCTAGTTACGGAGGCGAGGCTGATGGAAGATTTTATACGCGCACCTCTATATGATAGATAGGGGGACGTTTTGACCATTGTCCTCACCACGTGACACAAACACTAGAATAGGGTTAAATTCTTGTATTTAATGAAATCTATGATCGAAATAACACTGACCATGTTATACAAATATATCCCGAGTGCTAGTTTATATTATTTATTCCACTGATTGCATGCTTGTAGTTGATATTTGAAAACCTTCTCCCAATGAGTGTCTTTACAACACTGTTTATTCCTAACACGTGGTCGGATTGGTGATCTTACTCTGGTTGTGTTTTGTTAATTATTAGATCCCTAACATTTTTGTGGATGACCCCGGTACTTTCCACTATCTACCATTCTTGGTAGTATAGTAGTAGGAATGAGAGCAACATATAAATCTTATCTTTCACTCCTAACCGTCCTCCTCTCTTATTTAACGATGCTCGGGAGGGGGCGGGTCAAATTTTGGCGCCGCTATCGGGAATGTTAGTTTAACGATCTAGTAGTTCACTTGCACAACGTGTTAGTTGAGTAAGTAGTGTTAAATTTTTTTTGTTTTTAATTTTTTGAAGGAAAATGTGGGGAGAAAGTGTTCGGCTTATAAGACTCTTTAGGGTTTGTTACTTTGATCACCCTACGGAAACTTGCTCCTGGTTGAGTGATTATAGCAAGGAAATAAAGCTTGTCATGTTGCAAAACCTACGGGAAGGAGCATGTAACTCATGCCTTGACTCACCCTATTTGGTCAAGAGACACAACCCCGGGTCCGCTTGTGACGAAATACTGGAAGCTTTAGCAAACCTTGGTAAAGTAAGTGACTCAATCCAAAACCAAGTGTTTGGTTTGATAAGAGACTTTGGAAATCAACTCTCCTAGAGTGTTGAGAGAGTTGGGGGGTGCGTGACAGAGTTGATAAGGAAGGTGAATAAATTGGTGGAAAAACAAAAGCTATTTGATGAGAAAGCCCCGCCACCTCCTCCTTTGGATGAGATGAGAAATGAGCCAAGTGAGGAGAACAACAAGGAACCATCCACGATTCTCAATCATTGTGAGGTTAGTACTTCCCTTTTTGATACTATAAACTGTTGTTGTGATAATGTGGTGGAGTTCAACATGCATGAAAATGTGAATTGTGTTTTTGATGAGTTTTCCCCCACTATGAATGATGATCTTAAGGTCATTGTGCAAGAGGTCTTTGATATAGCTGTGAATGTGGCTTTAGATGATTACCCCTTCAACAATGATCATGTTGATACTAGGAACACTAGTCTAGTGGAGAATGTGGGGGAAGTTTAGCCCCAAATTAACACTCACATAGAGATCATACCCGAGAACTTGGATGACCTAGTGATGCCTGAGACAAAGCCTTCAATAGAAGAACCACCCATAGTCAAACTTAAGCATTTATAAAAAAATTGAAGTATGCTTTCTTAGGTGAGAGTGAGACATTATCGATGATTATTTCTAGTAAGCTCACTAGTGACCAAGAGGTTAGGTTGATCAAGGTGCTTAAGAAATTTAAGGGAGCCATACGATGGACTTTGAATGATATCAAAGGTATAAGTCCCTCAACTTGCATGCACCGAATACTATGTGAGGAGGGTGCAAAAATCGTACGTCAACCTCAAAGGCGGTTAAACCCGCCTATGATGGATGTAGTTAAAGGAGAAGTCCTTAAACTACTTAAGGCAGGGGTGATATATCCTATCTCTTATATTAAATGGGTGAGTCCCACGCAAGAGTTACCAAAAAAGAGTGGGATGATCGTGGTAGTGAACAAGGATGGGGATTTGGTCCCCACCCATATTCCAAACGGGTGGTGAGTTTGTGTTGATTATCGCCGCTTGAATGTGATAACTCGTTGGGATCATTTTCCCATGCCTTTCATTAACCAAATGCTTAAAAGATTAGCCAGTTGCTCACACTACTTCTTCCTTGATGGCTATTCAGGATACTTCCAAATAGCCATCTATCCAGAAGATCAAGAGAAAACAACCTTTCCTTGTCCCTTTGGCACTTTCGCCCATAGGTGTATGCCTTTGAATTTATGCAATGCACCAGGTACATTCAAAAATGCATGGTCAGTATTTTCTCGGAGTTTATAGAGCGCTTCATCAATTTTTTCATGGATGATTTCACTATTCATGGAGATTTTTTAACTAATGCTTACATCATTCAGAACTTGTGTTAGAAAGGTGCATTGACACCAACTTAGTCTTAAACTCCGAGAAGTTCCACTTTATAGTGGAAAAGGGCATTGTTCTAAGTCACGTGGTGTTTGATCAAGGTCTAGAAGTGGACAAGGCTAAAGTAGATACAATCAAATTCCTTCCCTACCCTACTTGTGTGAGAGACATTTGGTCATTCTTAGGTCACGCCAGTTTTTACCGATGTTTCATTAACGATTTCTCTAATATTTCTTCTCCATTGTGAAAATTATTGCAAAAGGATGTTGATTTTTTTTGGTGAGGAATGTCAAAAAGCCTTTGACACTTCGAAGAAAATGCTTGTTACTGCCTCCATTATCCAACCCCCGAATTGGTCTCTCCCTTTTGAAATAATGTGTGATGCAAGTGATTATGCAATAGGAGTGGGGTTAGCCCAAAGGGTAGGGAGACTTCCACATGCCATTAATTATGCATCAGTAACTCTTAATGATGCACAACGTAACTACTCTACTACAGAAAAAAAGTTACTAACAGTATTTTTTGCACTTGAGAAGTTTAGATAATATCTTCTAGGCACCAAGGTCATTTTATATACCGATCATTCCACTCTCTGCTATTTGATGACTAAGAAAGAGGCAACATATAGGCTTATCAGGTGGATACTTCTTTTGAGTGAATTTGACCTTGAGATTAGAGATAAAAAAAGGAAGTCAAAATGTAGTGGCTGACCATTTAAGCAGATTGCCAACACTTGAGAGCTTAGATCCCACCAAGGAAAAAACTAAGTTGGAGCACATTTGGGAAGAATTTCCCGACGAACAAAATTGTTTGGTGTGACAATTGGCCAACATTGGTATGCTGACATAGTGAATTACCTTACTACGGGGGAATTTCCCTCCTACTTTGTTTGAAACTGAAAGAACGGGATAATGAATGAGGCGAAGGAATATTTTTGGGATGATCCTTACCTTTGGAAACATTTCTTCGATTAATAGATAAGAAGATCTATTTTCGAAGAGGAGGTAGAGCCAATCCTTAGACTTTGCCACTCCTCCACCATGGGTGGACATCTTGGGTATAAAAGAACCGCTAGGAGAGAAGCGGAATGAGGACTTTATTGGACCAATATGTTGAAGCATATTCGAGAATTCATTCTAGCCCGTGATAGGTGCCAAAATATGGGCAACATCTCATTCAAAAATGAGATGGCTGGGAGGTCGTTGCCGTACCACTCAAAGACTCTATTTTTAAGCCAATATGCTTACTAAATACAACTAAGTAGATAGTTTGGCAAGTCGGGGTCGTCCACAGAGAAGAGGGATATTTCCA
>JAULKM010149811.1:0-17388 GCA_032355605.1 Rubia tinctorum | reverse complement strand
GTGTGTCTTGTGTTTATTTACTTTACATACTTGGTTAGGTTAAAACTACGTTGGAACACAGGTTAACTAGATAACGCCTAAAATGGTAAAACCACTTTTTCAAACTCGTTGAAAAACCAACACATCAATCAAAATGAAAGTATAAATTATAAATTATAAATTTAAATTTAAGATAATAAAATATCACTAACTAGTGTCAACATGTATAAAGTGTCAAAAAAGTGTAAAGACGAGATTTACAATGAAAGATCAATTTTTATCTTTAAAGCACATGATTTTAGTGAAATATTGCTTGTGAAAAATTATCACAGGGTTTGGTTGAAACATCAAGTTCTGAAAATGAAACATCAAGTTTGGTAGTAAAACCCCGCGCATTGTGTGGAATTGAGGAAAAAATTTAATCCATGAATATCTCCGATCTAAATTCTTGACCCGCAAGATTCTTATGACCCAAAATTATTAATTCCCCAATTATTTTTGTCCAACACCCCCAAAAAGTGGTATTTGCACGGACATCTCTCCTTCCTTTCCCAAAGTTTCTAAAATTATATTTTGAACTCATATCTAATTAAATTTCATAATATTGCACATTAATCCTTGATCTCACTGTGAGTCGGTCTCACACAAGACTTTGTCAAGGAGATGATGTTTATCCAATTCTTACTATACTATGCATCTCAAATACTCCCTCCGTTCAACTATTATTGGCTCCTCAATTTGTGGCATAATAATTTAGAATATTCTACTTGAATGGAGAAATTGAATGTTAAGGAGAAAAAGTTAAATGAGTGAAAGAGAATAACATTAAAGTTATCATCTTTGGAAGTCGTCAAAAATAAAATGAACATCCCAATATAAAAAAAAAGTATGTCAATATTAGTTGATCGGAGAGTATACGACTTTTAACATTAAAGCAAAAGAAATACGTGAAAGATATGCCATATTTTCTCATGTTTTTCGCATGGATATATAAAAAATATTAGGATTTTAGAAAAGGAAAGAAATATTATTAATTTTTTAATTATTCATTATCACAAATTCTTGTTTGAAACCGATTAACTTTAAGAAGATGTCATTTTATGATTGATTTAACGGGTGATTTGATTTATATATATAAATATATATTGTAATGAGATTCCTATTAATTTTGGAAAACTTTTAAAATGTATCACAAGGTATAAATAATTATAATTTGACCCTAAAAGATATTGAAACGAGATTTTCATGATTGGTCTAATCGTTAGTCGGTCTAACATGAAACTTTCTCATTTATTGAAGACTTAATAATTAAAAGTAAATTATAACATATAATCTTATTTTAGACTGACTAACCGTTAGACGGGGTCATTTTATAATTGATGTAACTAATAGAGTTATTTGATGTTTATTTTTATTTATTACAATGAGGTTTTTATAATCTTGTGTCTTTTAAATGTATCATAATGTATGAATAATTATAATCTGACGCTAAAACTTATTGAAACGAAATTTTCCATGATTTATTTAACTGTTAGGTGGTGTAACATGAAACTTTCTAAATTTTAAAGGTTCAATGTGCACCAAATAATTAGTTTTCCATGATTTTACATTAGAGAAGGTCTCATGACATAAGTTATGGATATGTTAATGACCTAATTACAATTTGGAAAATTGGGGAAGAAAATTGAACTGGGTTGTGGGTCTGGTTATATCAAACGCGAGTCAGGTTAAAAGAAGCAAATTCACTATCACATATCAACTGAACAAATATGAGCAACTTAATCTTTATTTAAGTAAGCAAATGCATATCAGAAGTGTTAGATACTTACACTCTGAACAGTTCTATCAATATTCTTATTGATCCATATTCTACCTGGAATAAAGTACCCAATGAATCCTGGCTCCTCAACATCAATAGCGGGAGTAATGACCCTTGGAGTATCGGCTCTCTCAAATTCAACAGAAGATTTTTCTTTCAATTTTCAGTCTATGTTCAAAGGATACGCCCACTCCGAACCATTACCCCTATGTCATATCTCATCTTCTGAAGAACATGGACCCTCATCAATAATCATTGTTTCGACCAATGCATATAAAGTGGTAATCGAATAGGATCAGACTGGCCTCTAAATGAAAAGTTGTACATGAACTCGAGTAACAACACAAATATACAACCACTAACAGAGGAAACACATTTACTTTCATAATTGAAACTCCCATCTCCTTCACACAGACGATCCAACACCAGACTAATAGTTCGAACATTTTCCGAGGCCCCTACAAGTTTCATATCCACAACATATTTCTTGTAGTTTGGGCTAGTTAGAAAAGTAGACATAACGTACGTCACAAAATTACTTTTTAAAAAACTAATCATCGTTAGTGAGTTTTATAATCTCCACAAAAAGGTCTATCGATGTGATGTTACCATAATTATTAGCACTCAGTTATGCCCTCCATCTATCTCTAATCTCTGTATTTTTAGAAACTCACGTGCCATTATTTTTCACCAAACCTACAGGACATTCCGAAATGCTAGGAATACAAAACATGCCATATACATCATCGTGACTTATTATGTACTTATTCCTGGTTACTTCCTGAACACACCCTCACATGGTTGAACCTCTCTACCAAATGAATGATTATAGCAGGTAGAAACTAAATATGAAACTGTAGAACCCCACCAAAACCAATCTCTTCAACATCCTTCTTCTGCTCAAGAGTTAGGGAGCTGATTACAAATTTGAGCTTGTTGGATAATAGCTGGTACAAAATTTCTTTTCAATCATACATTTAGATCAAAATATATGTGGGTTAAACATTAATATATGCAACATTTAAGTAAACAAATGCAGTGTATAATTAAAAGTAAATGAACAACAATCAGATAAACCAATAGTCACACACATTATGAGTGTGTGTTGGTTGAGTTATGCTTATAAGTAAACGTGGCAAATTTTGACTTATTTTTAAAGTAGAGGGAGATCAGGTTCAACTTTTTCCCCAAATATCAATTTTAAAATAAGCATATTTAAAGGAGTTCACCAAACACTAAATGATGCTTAGCTTATATGTAAAGCACTTAAAAGTACTGCCAAACACACCCTATAAGTAACTACTACACCATGAATGCTAACTTATACAATATATGTAAATAAATACATATCTAAGAAAAATATTCACATAATGTATTATTAACTTCAACATAATGGATGCTAAAAAATGAAACATGTAAATAAAAAAATAGAAATCAACCCAACAGCCGCAAACGACATTAGTAACTGCTACAAATTGGATACTAAGTAATGCAACATGTAAATAAACAAATGCAAATCTAATTAGAAATCAACCACTCCTAACTTTAACACACTGGATTCTAAGTAATGCAACATTTAAATAAACAAATGCAAATCTATTTAAAAATCATACTAGCAATCACACAAAGTATTACTAACTACTACACAGTGAAATCTAACTTATACGTCATGGAATTAAGAACACTACGTATTATAACAAAAAACCAAATATCAAAATTTTAAAAAGACAGAAAACTTACGTGTTCCCCTTATCATCAATGCGCTAGATATATTGCTTCCTCACACTGTTGCGCTGTAGCTTGACAATGCCAACCTTATTTCCACCTTGGAATTTCTCCATAAGTATTTCTTTTCCTTCCTGGAGGATGAGGTCCATCATCCACAACCTTTCTCTTCCTCCCACCAACTTTAACCTAATGCTCTTTTTCTTCAACTTTATTCTTCTTTTGTCCATCTGAAGATAGATTCTTAGATTTCTTCAACAATTCCATCTTATTTTTCTTCTTAACCTCATTTTCTACTTGTTCTTCAATAAATACATCCTAAACCTCGACTTGATCACCAGAATTTGCTTCAATGTCATCCTCATGAAATTCCTCATGCACCTCTTAATTTTTATCTATTTCACAATTACCAAATAGGTCATCAACACTCCTGCCAATACCATCATCTAAGACACCAACAACATTACTTGAAGTTTCAACTACAACATCGTGTGGTACCATATCTAAACAAATCCAAAAATAATTGACTAACACAATACTATAAAAAAATGCAACATTTAATTAATTAAATGGAAATTCTAAGTAAAAAATGCATCATCTGAAACTTCAATAGAAATGCCTGAAGTTTTATTCCCTTTATCAACAACATTATTAGGTTCATGAACTTCATCTTGAACCCCAACTCCAGCAATATCATTATAAGGTTCAGATACTTCAACCTAAACTTCACCTTGATCATTAACAGATTTAAGAACTTCATTCTGAACCTCATCAACATCAAAATTCTCATTTTCATGACAAACTTTCTCCTCGTTCTCATTTTCACCAATTTGTGGTTGAACCTCATCTTCTTGCATGCATCATTTGCATTCACATCATCCTCTATCTTTTCTTTATTTGCATTGACATCACATCCTAAAGCATTGTTGCTTTCTATAAATACATCAACAGTGACTGTACCTATAGAAAAATCCAAACATAGTTGATCATAACATCATTCGAACATATACAATATTTAGATAAATAAATAGCACACCTAAGTAAAAAAATCATTAAAATAACATATGCTATGATAAAGTAAATAAATATAGCACCTACAACATCCAAGCCCTTGTTGCCTTTACCTACATCATGTGCAACACTTGAACCAACAACAGTCAAAATTGGACAACCCATATTCGCACTAGCATCTAAAATGCTACTCATAAATGAATCATATTTAAAAGATTGGGATCCATGATCATCATCCTTCTTATCATGTACTATAACGTTCAACCTTCTCTTCATAGGCTTAGGAATAAGAGAACGCTTAGGAATAGCTATCGAAGCAAAAACCTCTAGAGTCTGACTCGGATATAGTCTCACAGACCGACGAGCCAATTCAACAATCATACTAGACATAAAAAACATATATACATAATGAATAAACAAACCAAAACAACTTTAAAAAAAGCGTGTAAAGAAAACCTACCCTCAAAAGCACACAATTCATGAATCTTTATTGTATTTTCTTGTGAAAGAGCCCCTTTCTTAGGTAACTCAAAACCTTCAAAAAACTATTTTAACCACCTGTTTGGATAGAGTTCATGCAAACGATATAAACAGGTAAGAAACGACCAAACTAAACCTCAAATGTAGAACCACATCAAAATGCAGAGCTGCTTAAACATGTAAGAGACGTCGGATTTACAACAAAAAATGCCGGAACTGATGGTGGCTAGGTTTTAAAAAGCGTAAAGTTCAATGAAGCGCTAACGGTAAAAATTATCGAAGCGCTGAGCGCAAGATCACGCTTTTCAGATAAAAGAGCATGAAAAACATAAAATAGGATTATTTCATTAATGACACAATATAGCAAATAACAAACTTTAGATAATAACACAAAATCATAAAAGGTAAATAAATTTTTCAACACATTACCAAATTCAAAGTTTTAAGGGTAATAAGAAGAACTGAACAACTAAGATCAAAGAATCCTTAAATTGTTATGAAATCATTTAAGGCTCTAAGTTCTATTCATCAGAAAAATCATCATCATCTCCACCAAAAATATCCCCAAGGACCTCATCTGCATCCCTAAACTCAATGTCTCCCCCAATTTCTTCTTCATCGTCATCAACAATGTTTATTCTTTGAGCCCTTGAACTAGAAGGGAGCTTAAGAAGAGTCATCCCTTTGCCCATTCTCACGATTCTAGTTCTTGTAACACAGCTAGGTTCACACGCCCCCAAGGCTTTAGAAACAACCTCCCAAATCAAATCATGATCACTAAACACCAAATCATCATAAAACCCTTCATTCTCCCAACCAAACACACATTACTGTCAATCTCAGTCAAAGCAATTGGATTAAAACTATCCCTGTTATTGAATCGAGAGCTTAGGGATCTATTGACTTTAATATAAACCAAATCATGCAAGCAAGACTTCGCCAAACTATTTTTTTCTGGTGTAGAGCTGTAATATTTGAACAGAAAAAAATATTAGCTTAAACAAAACTAGAAAGCCAAGAAAATTTTAATTTTAATAGTAAAAATTACAAATATTACATGTTCAAATACACTCCAATTCCTCTTACATCCCGTAGCACTACAAGTAAGGCTAAGAACATGAACTACAAAATTTTGCAAATGAGTTAAGCTTCCATAGGTATCCCACCAATTAGCTAGGCAAAGTTCAAATGAAATAGTAAGAAATTAATATTTTCTGAATATAGAAAATTAAGCATATAATAATTAATGTATAAAACTAAATTCGCAATCAAATTAATACATGGATTGACTTTGTTCCTTTCCCTCACAGCTAGAGCAAGCCCAAAAATTCCTTCCTCCTTTCGATAAAAATTTAACTCTATCAGTATCTTATATTGAACACTTGTACCAGACACCAACCGTGAAATACACTTGTACAAGTCTTTCATAACCTCTTCACATGCTACACTTATTGGGTTTTTATAAAATAACTTCGGGTTTAGGTAATAACCAGCAGCATGCAACGGTCGATGAAGTTGGACATTCATCCTTTCATCAATAATTTCAAATGCCCTTATGTATTCAGGTTCCTTGTTCCCAAATGCCTTTGCCAATTACCTATTTAGCCCTATCCATAGTTTCATAAATGTATCACATGGATGGTTTTTTTTATCTCCATCAACCATTCTGAAAACCGTACCTTCACCAAATGACAGGTCAATTTCGAAGAAAATAACACATTCTTCCAATAAGAATCTAGTAAAATAGAAGACACATCCTTTTCTTCCGCCTCATTTAACCATGTACTGCTTTGCCATTCTTGAGAGGTCACCAACTTTCTCAAATATTTCTTTTGCTTATTAAGACTGGAAAGTGTGATGAATGCAGTCCAAACCTTGTAAAAGCCAGCTTATGCAGATTATGCAGATTGGTGAACTTCCTTATTAGTTCACACAAAGAACACTAGTTACAATATAAGCATGGACCCTAATGCTGTTTTTCAAGTGACTCTATTTTTGGCATTTTGCTAAGATCTTTTAGCATCAAATCAAGACAATGTACTGCACACGAAGACCAAAATAAATGTGGCTTTTTTTATTTCTAACATTTTTCCTATAAATAAGAAAACTAAAAGTTAGAATCCAAAACTAAAAATTAAATAACTACAAAAAAAATAAGAAGAAATACTACAGAATTTGAACTTTGAATTTAAAATAAAAGATTAACTGAACTAAAAATAAAAATTAGCTTGAGTACTAGCTTTAACGTATGCAAAACCATTGTCCGACATAACTTGAACAACATTTTCCTCTCAAATTTCAACAATCAATGAATCAAGAAGCTTAAACATATAATCCACATCCTTCTTAATATAAAAAAACATCGATAGAGTTCACAAATACCGAACCTTTTGGAGAGTTCACAAAAAGATTGATGATGTCTTTATTCACCATGCTTTCTTTCCAACTATCGGATAAAATCGAACAACCCATCTTGGCCCATTCTTTTTCATACACTACCATTTTCCCTTTTGTACTCTCCACCTCTTTTTCAAATAAAGGAACACGAAGCTCATGCATAGAAGGTGCCTTAAATCTCAGCTCAAAATTTGCAACCGAATTCATTGTTATATGAAAACTATCATGGGTTACAACATTGAATGGAAGCCTAGCATCATAAAACTACCTAGCAAGGTCTCCGCATGATTTGTTTCTCAAATTCTTGGCGCAAACCTCATTAATAATTTGTTGTAGCTTACCACTTGTTCAGTTACTTCTTTTCA
The DNA here is from genome assembly GCA_032355605.1 of Rubia tinctorum. Taxonomy (NCBI): domain Eukaryota; kingdom Viridiplantae; phylum Streptophyta; class Magnoliopsida; order Gentianales; family Rubiaceae; genus Rubia; species Rubia tinctorum. The sequence goes on along the minus strand of JAULKM010149811.1, from coordinate 9,612 downwards.
ATTTTTTTTGAAACAGGATTAAAAACCAAGTCAAGTGGTCCTTTTACCCTTTTCATTGAATTTGGAGTTGCACGAACCTATGTACACTCAACTTCATCATCATCATCTTCATGATGATGACTTGACTGTTCAAAAGGCCTAAATGAATTGGCAGACTCCTTTGCATCCAACTTGTTTAACATAAAATCTTTAACTTCTTCACAAACGTGCTTGGGGTATTTTTTATAACTCTTCGATGCTCTTGTAAAACCACCAACCAAATGTTGCTTTGCTCTATATGCACCTCTACTAGTTAGTGTACCACATAAGATGCAAGTAAACTTCTTTGTTTGAGCATCAACCCTACTATAATTCCTTCCAGGATCAATATGACTACTCTCAGTATTTCAATTAGATGCTCTAAAAGATGGCATCCTACAATATCATGAAAACAAACACATAAACTACAAAACCTCATCATTATGAAACTAGCCTCATACTTAAACTGATGAAAAAACTCCCTATTTGGAGAAAAAAGACAACACGTGCTTAAACTGAAGCAAACATAGTTTATTTAGAGGAAAAAAATGACAGCCCATACTTAAAAGCTAAAATAAAGCACAATTTTTTTTTTAAAAATAATTGAAAAAGCATTTTGCATTTGAGATGAGAAGAAGAAAGAAGATAAATGTACCTGTCTCCGTTTGCCGTTGATTTCTTGAGAAAATTGGAGAAGAGAAGAGAAGATGAACTCGTGCAGAGAAGGAGATGAAGATGAGCGGCCGTAAGAAGAGAAGATTGAACTCGTTTATTTGTTTTGTTAATTTTCCTAAATTAGTTAACCCTAAAAGGTAATATTTAATTATAAAAAAGGGGAAAAATAGAAACCACAGTCAACCAAAGAGCCCAAAATTGCGCTTGTTGAGCTGTTTTGCGCTTCGACAAAACCTCTAAAAAATGTTAAAGAGTGCACGTTTTCCGCCTTGCACTGCCTTTCATGATACAAAGCGCTCAACTCTGCACTTAGTGTGCTTTAAGTGCTCTTTTCATCGATTAAGCACTCTTTTCAGCCATTTATGCGTGCTTTATAAAACCTAGGCCGATGGTTCAAATAGTTACAACAAAGGAAACGATGTTCCTAATATATGCGGCAGCAGAATAGAGAGAAAAAATGTTGGTGTAATGATGGTGGTAGAATGACGGTGACAGAGCGATGAAGGTTACGATAAAGGCAAAGATTGGGAGGAAACATAACTGAGGTTGCGGGGAAGATGAATGGATTTTCAAGAATATAAAAATAAATAAATTTAATTTATATGAAATCCTGAATTTCAAATGATTACAAAATAAATCCCATTTTGCAATCAAGTCCTTGACCTATCCAATCTCTAAAAAAGGTCTCTTTTTTTAGACTTTCTCTTTACATTATATGGTTATTCTAATTTGATTTATAATAAAAAAGTGCTCTTATAAGCCTTAATTCTTAAGTGCAAATATAACCCTCAATTATTTAATGATATAACCCTGGTCTATTTGAAAGTTTTGTCAACACCAGTCATTGCCAATTTGATAATAAAAGACCAAATTGCCCCAGCAGATAAAATAAAATAAAATAAAATGTGAAGTGACGATTTTGTCCATTCTCAAAAAACATTTCCGTCTCTGCTCGCTGGCTCGTTCCCTAAATTTCTTTTCCCCAAATATGTTTCTCTCCCGAATGTCATCCAATCATTGAGAGGGATTGTTCGTGTGGTGGCAGGAGGTGAAACCGGCGTGGCAGAGGAAATGGTGGCTCAATATTGGATATGAGAATCTTCAAAGGTGGTGGGGTAGCTTTGGTTTCATTTCATCCTTTTGTCCACATTTGATTTCATATTTTATTTGTAAGAAGGCCCTTTGGATCTAAAGCTAAAGTAATTGTGATCGCTTTAGTTTCTCCAACCCGGAACTCTTACGAAAATTCACAATAAAGGGTACTATTGAAAATTTATTCCGATTGCATTATCCAAAGAAATGTTGGAGTTGGGTTAGGCCTAACCCAATGCTTGAGGCATATGAAGTATTTGCTTCAGGCCCCAAATTGTACCATATTTTTGGGGCCCCATTTCTGAATAAAAGCCTGCTATATATACATAATAAATGAATGTAAAAAAAATCGGTGAATATGAATTTAAATCCAACGGAAAGACTCAAACTCCAAAGTTTCATACGGCTGAAGAATTTTTCCCTCTGCACAAAGCTTACATTTTAAACAGCCAGCGTTCTAAACTTCCAAAATCCAATCATTCATCTGATCATATTTTTTTCTAGCTTTATTAAAGAATTTCCTAAGTATCACATTTTCAAATCTTCTTATGTTTTGTTGGGTAATGTTTAGACTTTGGTGTGCTATGAACTCAAAATTTAAATTATCAATTCTCTATTTTCTCCATCGATGCCTTGAAAACGTGTTCTATATAGGAGTTTGGGTACATTTTCTTTATTTGTGTATGTGAAAAATAGTTGTGTTGTTAATTAGTTGTGTTCAATATAGGTGTGTTATGCTCAATTTTATTGTTTGATTCTAAAAGTGTATGAATTTTTTGTGGTAATTTTAGTCATATATTTTACGAGATGTATTTTGTGTAATTGTCGGAATGTAGAGCTCATTATGTTTGCTAAAAATGTGAGCACATTGTGTTTGCTGGAAATGTATTTTTTTATACATAGTTGCAATAAGGACCCATCAAATAAAAAAATAAGTGTGCATTCAGAGCTTCAAAAAGGAGGAAGATTAAAACTCACAAAAAATATGTGAAAGCACAAAAAGGTATTCTTGAGAGATTATTTAGGAAGAAAACACTTGCAGAAGGGGACACCGGTCAAAATGATAATAATCTTATTGATGATGACCAAGTTGAGGTGAATATTGATAATGTTAGGGAGAAAGGTTCCATAAATGTAAATCATATTGAAGAAGATGAAATGGTTGAAGAAGTCCAAGTGATTGAATGTGATATAATTGAAGATGTTGAAGTTGAAGTGAATGTCAATGATGTTGAGGAACAAAAATGTCTGGATAGTGATGAGAAATAAATGGAAGATGAAAGTACGAACATTTATGATCCTGAGAATTGGGATAGGCACAAAGAGAAGATGCTAACTTCAAGTATCTGAAAAGTGGTGATAGGCATTTTGTTCGTTCATATTACGCCCAGTTTTTGAGTAATGAGGAGACTCAAGAGAGGAGATGGCTAGTTTATTCGATGAAAAAGGATGTGGTGTTTTGTTTTAGTGGTAGATTTTTCAAGGTCAAGGAAAGAGACAACCACACTCAATTGGCTCATGAGGGATTCAAAGATTGGAAATATGTAGGAAGGTCACTTAAGTTTCATGAAAGTAGTGATGTTCACATGAGATGCATGACAAGTTGGATTGAGTTGGAGAAAAGTTATCGAACAAATACAACTATTGATTGTGATTTACAAGATGAAATCTTCAAAGAGAATGAGCGATGGAGCGAAGTGTTGAGAAGAATATTGGCGGTCATGAAAAAGCTTGCAACATGTCACTTGGCATTCTGTGGAAGTAGTGAGAAGATTAATGAAGAGAACAATGGAAAATTTTTAAGTTTTATTGAAATGATTGCCGAATTTGATCAAATAATGAGGGAGCACCTTCATCGCATCCGGGAGAAAGAAACGAGGAAACATTATCTTAGCCATAAAATTCAAAATGTAATGACTTTTTTGTTAGTAGATAAAGTGAAGAGTGTTATTCTCAAGAAAAACAAGAAAGCAAAGTACTATTCAATCATTCTTGATTGTACTCCGAACTAAGCCACCAAGAGTAAATGTCACTTGTGATAAGGTGCTTCTATGCCTCTTCAACTTCATCTAAGGTCAAGGAATTTCTTTATTGAGTTTATGAAGGATGATGATACATCAGGGAAGGGACTTTTTGAGACTCTTGAAAATACTATGGCTAAACCTGATCTTGATGTTGATGATTATAAACGGTTAAGGATATGACAATTGGTTAAATATGCAGGGGAAAATATTTGTGTGCAAAGAAGACTGCTTGACATCAATCCTAGAGCTTTTTACACCCCTTGTGGTTGTCACTCTCTTAACCTTACTCTTTGTGGCTCATTGTAGTATTCCTGTCATCTCTTTCTTTAGTGTTATACAACATATTTCTACGTTGTTTTCATATTCAACCAGAGGTGGAGCATTTTTAAGGAAGTGGTCAAAGGTCTTACACTCAAACCATTGTCACAAAATTGTTGGGAGAGCCATCTTGAAAGTATGAGAGCCATAAGGTTTCAAACTTCTAAAGTAAGAGATGCACTAATTTCCTTGGCCAATAGTAGTGATGATCCAAAGTCGAAAAGTGAAGCCGAGTCTCTTGCAACCGAGCAAATGGAGAATTTTGAGTTCTTACCTGGATTGGTTATTTGACCCAAGTTGTTGTCTCGGGTTAATATTGTGAGTAAACTTTTACGAGCCGAGAATATGGATATATATATATGGATATTGAGGATGCTTTGATTGAATTGAAAAAAATCTCTTTTTTTTAAAAATAATAATAATTTTATAGGGAAAATGGATATGAAGAAGCATTACTTGAAGCTAATGATCTTTCTTGTATGAAGATGGGTGTTGAACCCAAATTTCCTATCACAAGAATATCCATGTGAGGAAGAGCCAATATGATGAAATTAGTAGTGAAGATGTGATCATGTTCCGTAAAGAATCCTTTAGAGTGTTCTACTTCAAAGAAGTGATGGATAATGCTCTGACATCGTTCTGAAGTAGGTTTGAGCAATTCGAAATGTACGTAGAAACTTTGGATTCTTGTTTGATTTGGAGATATCAAAGGTATTGGGTGATGATAGTTCAAAGGCATCCAGTTATAGTTTGACAATGTATCTAAAAAAATACAACTTTGGATATATATAGACGGAGGGGAATTGTTTATGGAACTAAAGTAATTGATAGAGGTGTTGCCAAAAATATAAATGAGGGTAATTGAGATGTTGAACTATTTGAAGAACGTGGATGGTTGTTATCCAATCTTGATTGCATATATGATACTACTCACTATACTCGTGACAGTTGCTTATGCTGAAAGAAGTTTCTCCTAGTTGAAATTGATTAAGTCATAACTTTGGTCTACCATGTCGCAAGATAGATTGAGCAGACTAGTTACTCTATCTATTGAGCGTGATTTGGTTTAAGAGCTTGATTATATAGATGTTTGATTGGTGAATTTGCTTTTTAAGAAACATGCAGAGTTGTATTTAAAAAGTGAATATTGTATTTTATTACGTTTAATGTATTTCATTATTTACATTTTCGTAAAATTAACTATGTTTTGGTTATATATGAGGCCCTTTTTCATCGTTCACTCCAGGCCATTAAATAATATTAGGGTCGGCCCCGGGCTAGGCTCTTCTTTTTCATTCCTTCTAAACAAATCTCCATTTATGGGATCCTTCTATTCGAAACATTGATGTTTAAGGTACGGATTAAGGAACGAGGAGAGAAGTTTGTGCATGGCGGCTCCATGTTTCAGCCCTGTGACGACCATAAGCGAGTTGAACTTCATCAGGGTGGTGTCAGAGGGGAATGTGGTGCAGTTCAAAGCCATAACGGTGGTGACTGTACGAAAAAATTTCAAGGAGGGTTTGAAGGAATACATTGTTTAAAAGCTCAATAATTTTATTGATAGAAGGAGAAAAAATGTTCCCTTAGAGCTTCTGAGCATAGAGCTTGATCCAAGTAAGCGTTTATTACTTTGCACAATCTATTTGTTGATTTTCATGACTGATGTAACAAAATCTTATTGAAAAATATAATCCTGAAAAATTAGAACAAACCTTTTCTCCCCGGGATCAATTGAAGAAGAATGACGAGAAGAAGAGCAATTTCATAGTCTCCTGCATTACCTCCTTCTTGGCAGATCCATACAAGACCCTGAGAATTCATAGGGGGGGAGGGGATTGGTGTCTCTTGAGTGTGAGGTCAAGAAAGATTTCTGGAAGGTTGCTCTCCAAAGGGGTTGTTTATATGGGCGTGATTCTTCAGCAGGTCGTTCAGACCCTCGTTTCCACACTTCTCTTTGCGGTTAGGCAACCTTCAGAATTTCATCAATTTGCTTTTTGTGAGGTGGGTTTTTTTATTACTATGTATTTTTTGGGATTAATGTAATTTTTGGACTTCTTAGGTTTATAGTGCCTAAAATCAGCTCACGGCAAGTTATAACATCTTCAGGTACTTGCAAATGTCCCCGGGTTGGTCTTAGGGAGGAAGTTTCGACGATCAGTTTGGTCTGATTGCTTATGCATTTTGGGAGTAAAAAGTCACTTACCTCTTCCTGGTGTTTTATATCTGTATTTTTAGGGAGTTGATCATATGATTGTGAATAGATTATTGTGCTCCATTCTCTTGGATCGTGGTCTAGTAGAGGGTATCGTGGAAAGTTGAGTTTTCTCCTATTTCCATGATTTGTCAGCTCATGGTGATGCAGTGTTCTAGGTCTTTGTGGATTTGGCAAAAATGCCCTGACTCTGTTTTAACTAACTAGGCATGGGTAGGTCATACATATACCTTAAACCCCCCAACCATGGAGTTAAGGGAAACGAAGAGTAGGGTGACTGCTTTTGTCGGATCAATTAGCTTTAAACACTATAGTAGATGCGGATTTTAAAATAGGTTCGTGGGTAGAAAAATAAGTATGTTATATTTTGAAAGAATTTGAAAATTGAGAATAAATGTAATGAAATGTAAAATGTAATGAAATGTAAAATGTAATGGTAACTGATTAAGATTCCTTTAATTTCATGAGAGGGTAAGGGATTTCCAAAAAAGGAAAAATTGTTGTATAAAGAACACAATACGTAGTAATCATTACGAAGAGCTACTGTTTTGACTGGCAAGATTTCCCGTGGCTTAACTATGGATGATGGTGCTGCGAGAGAGGTATGTTGGTTTCCTAAACTACTGTTTTGGTGTTTGAATCCCATGTTATTAACTTTAGTGTAATGGTATAGGTTGGTGATGCATTAACCAGGGCCACTCAACTTAATGTTGAGTATGCCAACAAAGTGAAGAAATTGAAAAGGCAACTGGGATAGATAAATTTACCGAGGGCGTCATTCAACAATGGATCGATAGATGAGATAGATAGGTTGCATGCTGTTTGTAAGGAGAATGATGGAATACTTGTATCCATTTTTTAGGAGCTTAGGGCTCTAAAAGAGAGTGGTCCTACTTGTCCAGGCTATCCCTTTGTATTGGTAAACGAATTTGTGGGTACTAAGGATTTTCTTTGTTTATTCGGAGATACATATGTTAAAATGGATGATTTGGTGACGTGAGGCTTTGCTTCAGCTTTGTGAACAAAACCCGAGTCAGAGGTCACTGGTTTGAGTGAGGTGAATGTTTTGGAAGAGGCGTTAGAAAGATCTAGGGCTATTGTTGATGATGAGATTTTTCCAAATTATGTGGGTTTGGGGTGAAAACTTTCGATTAATTAAGGTTCCAGAGGAAATAGGTACATTTCCTACTTAAGTGTAGTTGGAGGGGTGCGATATTGATCGAAATATGATTTTTTCTACTCCTTGTAGGGTTAATAGTGCACTATGAGATGAGACTGCTACCAAATCCATTGGGACTGAAATGCGTAGTGTTGGTTTTGCTGATAAGTCTATTGAAGAGGGCGAACTTGCTTATTCTCAGGTAGGGTAGATTGTTATTCTTAGCTTTAATTAGATTTCCAGGTTTTCTCATTGAATCTATAATATTTCTTTTATTTGGATATGTCCTTATTTTTGTGTTTATTGTATATAGGGAGGGGAACCATCTATAAGGGACTTTGTGGCCCATGTTCAACCTAAGGTATTGGGGGTGATGGGGCGCGTATGTATTTTGTATAATACCCGATGGGGAGGGGGTGAATTTTTATGTTGTACTAGCCATGGGTGGTGGAGTGAGTATAAGTATGAAAATTTAAGCTGGGCATGGGCATAGAGGTACCATAATCCACACTCGGCCCATCCCATTACCATTACCATCACTAGGAATTGGGCTTTGTTTCTGTTCATTTAGACAGTTTCAAGCGCATGGGTAATGGTTATTGAATACGTAATAACGTATTAGTACGCTAGTACACTGGTTTTTAGTTATGGGATGTAGTTGCAGAGTTGCAGACTTTTAAACTATTGGAAGTCGAGTTAACCTGGAACAATACCAATAGCTAAACGTATGGAGGTACTATTCTTGTTGATAAAATGAAGTTATTCTGCTAATAAGCTACCTGTATATCTTTTGAATTACTTGTAGTGTATATACAGCTCGCTTCAGTCTTGTGAGATTAAGGTCTCGTTAGAGATGTCAGTAAGCATACGTAAGGCATTTGTAAGGCATGTGTGTGGCATATGTTTTATTTAAATTAAGTTCACAATGCTGCTTCTAAAGGAAATTTAAAATCAAATATAATATTCTTCCTTTTTAAGTTTGCGTAAAGAGATTGTGTTTATTAAGGGCGTTCAAATATACCCAACCCGCAATATCTGACGTTTTTATCAATTGACCTGACTCAAAATGGCCAGGTATTTTTCAATCATACCCAATCCATAGATTATTTGTTTAACAGGATCCGAGTCCGGACCGTAAAAATATTATTTTTGGAAACCGGGAATACTCGGTATAACTTAATTATGTATAATTAATATTACTAAAAAATAATTAAGTTAAATTTAGTAGTTAGCCCGTGCATGCACCGGTAAAAGTTATAAGATACAAATAGTTATAAAATGCTTATACAAATAGTTAGCAGTTGACTTCGGTGGCCCCAGTTAGATAAAAGTTGAATTTTCTCTCTGAATTCCTCTGACACCTTAACGGTAACAACCGAAGCAACACCACCATGGCCGCGCCGGAAACGGCTAGGCCCCCACCACTGAAACACTCAATTCCTCATAGAACATTTCTCCAGGCTCTTGCCAGCAGAAGCCCTCCAATATCTAAAGATCTACCATCAAATCCGGAAATAAAGCCAACCACACAATTCAAAGGAGAGTTAGCGTGCCTCTATTCTAAATCGGATATTCAAAAGCTAGGCTCACACTACGCAAACGCACTCGTTGGGAAGTTCCAGAGGGGCAAACCGCGAATGGAGATTATCGAGGCCGGATTCAAGACCATCGGTTTTACGGGGCGATATCAATTGGGAGCTATTGATCACCGGCACATCCTCATCAGATTTCAAGATGTCACGGACTATCAAAGATGCTGGATTAAATCGCAGTGGGATTTTAATGGGGCAACAATGAAGGTCCTGAAATGGACATCAGAATTTTCACCAGATTCTGAGTCGTCAGTGGTGTTGGTTTGGGTGACTATAAGGGATGCGCCAATGTACTACTACAAATCTGCATCCGTTCAAGCGATTGGAAACCTCATCGGCACATACATTAAAATGGATGCAGCGACAGAGGCTCTAACCCGACCTTCAGCAATCAAAATCTGTGTGGAAGTGGATGTTCAAGCTCCACTACCAGGTACCATTAGACTAGGTTCTCTAGAACATAATGCAAAATACACTGTTGAGTATGATGAAGTGCCTGAATATTGCTCTAAATGTAAAAGG
>JAULKM010149810.1:0-33854 GCA_032355605.1 Rubia tinctorum | reverse complement strand
TAGCAATCTTACCACAAAATGATTACAAAAGAGATGTTAAATGCTCCGGAAAACACATGCATTTGAGGTCAGATCACCAGACTTGCCAACAGCTACTCTTCGGTAGTTGGTAGTGAATATGGGAGCAACAAGCTAAATTTATATATTTGCATCTAGCGCTATGTGGGTTAATTTATCTCCATTGAAAATGTTGGTTTATTAACGATCCCGCAGAGTACGGATCAACAATCGACAAACAAATTGCTGGACCAATTCTGTGGACGAAGACTATCACCTCCATATAATACAACCCTTCCTCACAAATAGTACAACCCTAAAAAAATGGACTGCTCAAAGAACGTGGGCCATTCTATACAACCAACTAAATCCACGGGTTTCTCCGGAGTCAAAATCGTCGAAGCCCTGAACCACAATCAACTATGAAACTTGTGAGTGTTTTAACAATGGGACCAAAGCGAGGTATAACTCGTGGGTGCGTTGGAATTGCACTCAGAATAAAGTAGTAAAACCTAAATACGTGATAGATTTGAATTTTGATTATGTCTATCAGTATTTTTATTCCCATTTCCTAGAAAATTTGATTAATATAGATAACCCAACCCACCTCGACGAGGTAATTTAATTTTATACTGATTTAGGACAGGATTCTAGAAACCCTAACATTACTATGGTTAATGGAATGATTTTTCCGTTTACTGAATTCGCAATTAATGAAGTGCTTAGGTGCCCTTACACTTACCTCATCAACTTACGCCCTAACAAACCCGATGGACCGTATGAGGTTTACCATCAACAATCATGGGCGAGAAAGTTGGACAACAAACCAATATTTCCTGAACAAATAGCCAAGACCAATTTCGGGTTGAGATGTTAAACACTAGAACAAGCCGAGAGCTATTATTTGGGAAAAATAAATGTGGAGCAACGTTTAGATCTTAAATATATTTGTATGAACGTATTAATCCCTTGTGTTCACGTGTGTGAACCAACCATAGTCACTCTCATTTTGTTATACTATATTATGGAACGGAATCCCATGAAACTGGGGTTTACAATCTTGTCATATTTAAGAAAGCCTCATAAATAAGTAAGAAAGAATTGCCACAAGGAGGATTGATTACAATGATGATTAGGAAGAAAAGAGTAATCATTGTTGATCGGCAGTTACCACTGGAATACCATAATTAATGTTAGGTTGATCACAAACTTCAAGAAGTTGACCTAAAAAGCAACTAGTACCGGCTTAAGAATGAGGCAGGTGCTAGCGGAATGCATCCCAAAAGTTCTCAAGAAGGTTTGGCAAGTAATTCATCATCAACAACTAATCCTAATTATTAACTCGGATAACAAGGCCATATGGAATTTCAATTTTAAATAAGAGTTTCCTAATACATATCAAACATATCTAGGTGAAGAGAGAGGATTCATCTGCAGGATTTTGAAATTGTTGGATTGCTTTATAGAACAAATTGGTACGGCAAGAAAAGAGTTATCAGATTTCATGATGTAGTAGTGAGCCTAATATTGTTCTAAAGGCATTCGTGTTCAACTTACCAATGCTGATGATGGGTTCTGTTATATACCTCCCCTAGTTAGGTGAAGTCAAAAGCAAAGATAGCATCTCGAGCCCAACGAAATGGACAAGCGAACAACTTTCTTTGTGAAGAATGAATCTCGCCAGGTCTTCCTCAACTAAGCAAAGCTCTAGGATAGAATAACACCTCGCATCTATAGATCCAAATAAGTTAACCCAGTAAGAGGTTAATTATTACCCATGATTATCAAAATGAGGCCACGACTCAGAAACACATGGACCACAATCATCTAAGGTCACGGGGATCACAAGCTATAAATAGATGACTAGAACGACAACTCTAGTAAAGAAAATTTCCCTTAAATTATTAATAAATTGATCATATGCTTACTTAGACTTCGAAACAAGGTGTGCAGGACTCCCCAGGACCTTGTTTAGTAGGTGTTATAAAGCTAGTATAGAGCATTGCGTTGATTCCAAGTATTATGGTTGTCTATAAAAAAATCCCTCGCATTAGTGACGCCAACTGTGAATGACCTGCCTCCTCCAGCGTTGTTAAACTCGAGAGGAGGCTAAGTATTAAGTGTCAAAAATAGATTTTATATTGTTTTTCCATTACTACTACTATGCTACCTATTTGGTAGATAGTGGCAAGACCGAGGGTCGTCCACAGAGATGTTAGGAATCTAAGATTCAACTTCACACAGAAGCGATCGGGCCGTCAATTTGATTACGTGTCAGGAATAGTCAGTATTGCTAAAAAACATTGAGGGGGGGGGGGTTGGTTAATAACAACTACAAGCTTACAAATCACAACAGAATAAACTATGTAACTTACACTTGGGGAGTATTTCCATAACATGATCAATGATTTTTTTTATCCTCGATTCCATCATATATGATGAGACGTTAAATGTATGTATTTTCCGAAGCATTTAACATCTCTTTTGTTATCTTTTTGTTGGAGGATTGCTAGATTTAGGTAGGTTTACATCATAAGGGATTTAGATAAACGTTTTCGGTTTTCGTATCTAAATCCTTCATTTTGTAACCTAATTTTAGTCTAATGGATTTTTGGTCCTTACGAGCATCTAGATTCCTTTTTGCGAGCTTCCTTTGTCGATTGCTCATAAGCACTTTGGAGTATTTTAGTGAAGGCCATCGCAAGGATGGTAGAAGATTGAAAGACACAATTCAAAACGTGGCAGAAGATAAAAGGGTCGAAGAAGGAAGACAAAGAAGCGAATGAATAGTGATCCGCAAGTTTAAACCAAGTTCTGGGAATGATCTAAGAAGAACCAGTATTTCAAGGTGGTACCATTGGATTCTTATTCTTGAGAACTATAAAATTGACTACAAGAACTCCCAAAATGGATCAACGGTTCACCCGTAGCGACGGAAGCTAGAAGAGAAGATCAATTATTCTGAAAATTGGTAGAAGATGGATAGAACACTTGACACTGACCGTGTCATTTTGACACTGACCGTGTCAAGTGTCCTAACAGCCTTTTTTATTGATTTTCTCTTTTAATTCTAAGGCTATAAATACTCCCCATCTCTCCCCCATTTGAAGAACGGATTTTATCCATTTCAAAACCCTAGTTTACATTTTACTCTTCCATCATTTCATATTTTCTCCAATGTATTCCAATTCATAGAGTAAAAACCTGTTAGACTACAAATGCTTCACAAAATAAGAAAGTTAATGCAAATAACCACAGTAGGTGATTTTAACCTCCTATCATGTAAAAATATCATTAATCTAACTAACCACTAATGGAAGAATATGAAAAGAGGTTCTAGTTGTGCTAAGAAACATACACGTATCCTCTCGTCAGTTAAGAAGCTTGAGGATGATGCTAATGGGATACAATGCTCTATGGACGTATATCTATATATAGTGGAGATGATGAGCTTTCAAATTGATTGCAGAGAGTACAGTGCAATTGAGTATTGGAAATTTTATTATGTGCAGCAGCTCGGGAGGATGTAGCGAAATGGTAACTGCTGTCACCCTACCTATGCCCATATAGAGATTTTACAACAAGGTATCTTGGATAAGGAGAGAGAGATTGGCCCAAGTAGTGGTAGCAGGGGCGGAACCAGAGGAGTGAGGGGGTGCTGGCACCTCCCCTAGGATCTGGTGGCCCAGGATTTAGGTCCAGGCACCACAGGAATCGATGGCTTCCTGCCCCCTTGAAAAAATTGCAGAGGTGGCCAACATCTTGCTGGAGAAGACGCCGGTCTTCATTTTTGGTTTTTTTGCCTAACTATAGAAAATGACGTCATTTTTCCCTTAGTAAAACGACGTTGTTTTAGTACTCTCATGGATTTTTTCCTAACTAAACAAAATGACATCATTTTGCCCTAAGTAAAATGATGTTGTTTTTCTTAGCTGATGGGCAAAAAAAGGGCATTTGGGCTGAACCAAATCGGCCTAGGCCAAACAAAAACCCTAAATGTATTTGTCTTCCATAGCTTATTCTCAGTTTATTTCCAAGACACTCAATCGGTCAATCCAATCCATCCGGCTTCAGCTTTCGCCCTCCGCCAACGATCTGTCGTGCCACGGTCATCATCCGTCGTGCCTTCACTGCTGCCGTTAGCTCCCCCAGCATGGGGTCCTGGTTCTGCGACCTAGTAGTAGAACAAATTTACATGAGGTGGAGGCTAGTTCGTCCTAACTAAATAGGCAAAGTATACACCTTTATTCTCTCCATGACTTGGATAGTGTACTAAGGGTCTTCCTAGTTTTATGTATAATGTTTTCACAATTGTTTACCTTTTTTATTAAGTTGTATAGAACCGCATAATGCATGATATGAAAAACAATTGTTTTGTCAGTGATAGTACATATTGCATCCTGGTTGGGTTTTTTTTGTGCAAAGTCGCATGTGACTTTCCTACTTAAGTCGCAGATGAGGTGATATTCCCGTGATTTGCAGAGCCACATGTGATTTTCATGCTAAGTCAAGGAGTGGGTGATTTGTCTGTTTGTATGAAGCCACAGGTTAAATAGTAAACTCGACAACAATTGTTTGAATCGTTCCCAATATCTATACATGATCTCTTCCGACCCTTAAGATATGTTACTAAAATGCTTCTTGATATTTACCAATCTTAAAGCCGTCAAGTAGTTCTCTAGGAAAATTCTTTTCAAATTCATCCAAGTTGTGATGCACACGGTCAGGAGATAGTATAGCCAATATTAGCCGCGTCCTTCAAAGATAATGGAAAGGTTCGAAGGTTGTAATCAATACAAGAAACATCACCTATTACTTTGCCTTTTTACCTCATTTTTTTTGCCTTATGTCAAATAACAACAAAAGTAAAAAGTTCTTTTACCTCGGTTATATCTTTTCAAAATAAATGTTATTGCCTCGATTAATTTTTTAACAAAGTAACAGGTTTTAAAAAATGAAGTAAATGTTCTTACCAAATAAAGTACGATGTCGCATATATTCTTTTATGAGAACATCCAACTTCGCATTAAATGTCTTTATTACAAACATTTAATACAATGGATGACTGTCGTTGGTGGTATGTTACACTCTAGAACTTTTAAAGGTTAAATTTGTTTGAAAATGATTGATTCTAGTCTACAAAAGTATTTTTCAATGATTTTTAAAACCATTGTAGAAAATGGTGTTGAATGGTACTATTGAAAATGGTTTTAAAAATCATGCACGGATCAAATCGCACATGCAGTCAATTATCATTCAAATAAGGTACTTAAATTATTAAAAAAATAGTAGTCATAAAATATACTTACAATTAGTACATAAATTTGAATAAGAATTGTCTTAGTTCCAACAAATTATAAATTGCAATAAATTCAATCAAATCATATTATGAAGACCTTGAAGGCAATCGGCCTCCCAGCATCTATGATCTCAAAAAATAAGGTGTCCTAAGTGTGTTGGCGGCCATGCGTCGAATGTACATGTCGACGTCATTCGACGCCGGCCATGAGTAGTCGGCCTTGAAACATGAAGAGTGCGACATCGGCAATACGTTGAACATACATTTTGGTCCAAAACAGTGGCATAATCGACATGTACCCGCGACATTGCTTGTCTGTCGACTAGACCAAACATGAGACCGACAGACGAATGAATTCACATTTAAAATTTTAAAGCAAGCTTAAACACATGTAGGTGCACCAGTTTCTGGTTGGTTTAACCGATGGTTAGAATGACAAAGGTGCGAGGTCTCATTCAAAATAAAATATAACAAATATGAATATACGACATCGCATTGCTATCACCTTAACCGAAGGTCAACCGATCGGCTATTGACATCGCACTTAACCCTAGTAGCTACGATCAAAATCACAAAAAAATAAAAAAAATAAAGCTTGAAAAACATAAAATTACACTCAAACGTCCAAAAGCATACCAAAACATAGTACCTAGGTTGACAAATAAGGAATCTTCACACTATAACTAATCAATAAGAACTAGAAAACCGAAAACATATCAAGAAAAACACTACACATAATAGATAGAACATTATCACGGAAAAATTATAAAATGAAGGAGTTGGAAGTATTGAAAAACCTTAACTTTGACAAGAGAAGAAATGGGGGGTGGTGGACTATTGAAATTCGTGGAAAAGTTGAAAGTAAATGTCTGAACTGATTCTAAGGTGGGCTCCACACACACACACACATATATATATATATATATTAATGTTTTGGTACAACGTCGTTTTGAACCATTGTTAATTCCACCTTGATATGTACATTGTCGCACGTCAATCGGCCTTACAGATAACTTACCAAACTATGACTGACATCGGCTTACTTGAATGTGGACCTAATAATTTCATTTCACTAGTATAATAAATGATCCCGCGTTTGACCAAAACGAATAAAATTCACTTTCATAATAGTTGTTTCCCATGTATCGAATGTACATGTCGGTCCAAAATAGTGGCATGGTCAACATGTATACACGACGTTGCTCTTCAGCTATTTAGACTGAACATGCTGACCGACAGACAAATGAGTTCACTTTTAAAATCTTAAAACAAGATCAAACGCAATTTAGCAAAGTCACTAACCTCTTGGTTTAACCAGTATGCAAACTAAGACAAGTGCGAAGTCTCATTTATAAAAAACTGCATAATTAAGAAAGAGCAACATGCACAATGATCGCATAAAATGAAGGTGAACCGATAGCCCACCGACGTGGCATTAAACCCTAGCAGCTATGACCAAAATCATAGAAACCCTGAAAAAATCATGCTTGGAAAACACAAAAAGACACAAAATTTTCCAAAAACTGACATAGAAGGAAAGTTCAAACTATAACTAATCAATAAGAAGTAGAAAACCAAAAACATACCAACCAACACATTGACACTCAATTGATATATCAATTTCAAGGAAAATAATACAAAAAAACAAATATTTGGAAGAATTCAAAAACAATACCCTTCAGAAGATACGGTGGGAAACTGTTGGAATTCAAGGGAAAGTTGAAAGTAAGTGTTTGAATTGATTTCTGAGGTGGGCTCTATATATATAGTAGAACTACGTTGTTTTAAACCCTTGTGAATTCACCTCAACATGTGTGATGTCGCATGTTAATCGACCTTAACGACAACTTACCGAACTATAACCGACTTCGGCTTACCTGAATGTGGGCCTAACAATTTCAGCCTCTTGGCTTAACAAATAAGCCAGAGTTTGAGCAAAATGAATATAATTGACTTTCATAACATTTAATAGTATATTAGAAACTAATAACTGAAATTTAAAAAATTTCCATGAACTTTATTAGCGTCAGGTTCGATTGAAATAGATTTTGGTGCAACTGGTGAACTTTTTACCTTTTGCACTTAGGTCCCTCCAAGAAAGTAAGAGAAGTCAGAGTGCAAAATTGGAGATACCCTTGTGTAATTCACATTGTCCCAACTATTTTGTTCTAATTTAAGCATCAACGGGTCAATAGAAGAGCCTAAAATCTCCACAAGGAGTATTTGATGACACTTTTCAAAAATTACATTATGACCCAAACTTCCTTGAATGTTCCCTACACTTCAGAAATTTGCACACGAACATAAGAACGAATGTTTAATATGGATATTATGCGTACTGCCTAAGAGGGACGTGAATTGGGATAATCGTCCGTCATTTTTATTAGTATTCCAATATTACCTTTATGATGAGCGTTATAAGAACGATAATTATCACCACATTGAATCACATGAAATTACATATTCTTTGTTTTTTATGAAATAAAAAGATAATAAAATTCCGTCCATCATCTTTTTTAAAACACTAGTACATGGTTTAGTGTAAATTATAGATGATTAATTATAAGTATATAAGCGTTAATCGGAAAAACTTTTGGACATTTCTATGGAATCAAAATAGCTTTTGCATCACTCTTGGAGGATACAAGTTCGAATAAAGATGGAAAATTCCCCTTCATGGATGATTGAAATCGATTCTAGTGCAATAGGTGAACTTTTTACTTTTTGCAATTAGGCCCCTCCAAGAAAGTTTGAGAAGTCAAAATGAAAAAGGTGGAGATACCCTTATGTAATTTACATTTTCATGACCATGTTGTTCCAATTTGGGCATCAACGGTCCAATGGAAGGGTCTGAAATCTTCACAAGGAGTATTTGACGTCACTTTTCTGAAATTACACTATGGCCCGTTTATGCGAAGCCATAAAAACCTCGCTGGAATGAAACTTCAATCGAACTGCCACCGACATCGATTGCTCTGAAAATTCTAGCTGGAAACAAAAATTTGAGCTAAAATGTCCCCCCAACCCAATTCCATCTGATTTTTAATCACAAATATACGCATTTCACATCTCCAAAATACTTCATTTAAACCCAACTTCTAGATTCTTTTGATTCACATCATTACAGCAATTCAAGTGCTCACTTAGATTGCTCCTCTTAGACATCAACAAGTATTAGAGTATGGAGCATCTCCGGGTAAAAATTAATTGACGTTTTTTTCCATTCATTCCATGTTCATTTTGAAATTTTCATAGTGATTTTGTATATGTTATTTTTTTCATGGTACAAAGATTGAATATGTTTACAATTTATGATGATTGTGTTACATGTTATATAGTGTATATTGTTTGTTCAAAATAAGGCCATGTATGTATTTAGTGAGAAAAGTCTTAGCTAAGGGCTGATTGTGGACAATAATTACATTTTCGTAAGAGAACACTTTGAATAAGAGACGTTGGTCTCAGTCAATTAGACCTTGAGAATGTTACTGAACAAGGACCGACGTCGCACATGTCTAGTGACTGTTTGAAAAACTATGAATGTCCGACGTCAATCTGTACGTCGGTCGGTGCGATATCAATGTCCCATGTATGCGACATTGCACTAAAGCATATGAGTTACATTTTTTCAACTGAGATTAATGTCGTCTATGTATGACTACATTATGTATTTCATTTAGGGAATGCCTATTTCTAACACACATTTTATTTCCCGTGAATTGGTTTTAATAGAACAAAGAGAGTTATCGATAGACTTTTAGCATTTAGATGAATAGACTTGTTTTTTCACTAGTCTCCTTAACAATGTTAATGTCATAAAACTTAGACAATAGGGGTTCAATACCAATAATATTTCAATTTCATATCAACCATATGTATTTTAATAGTTTCTAACATATATTGTAATTTATGTGATAGTTGTGTGGGTTTAATCATGTGATTTCATTCCGCATTGATTGAACAATAAATTATTGTTTTATGGCGTTAACTATTTCATGAGTTAACAAATATTAAATAACATGTAACATCTAGCTACAAGCGATTCTTTGTGATCTGCACTGAAAAGAACGTGTTAACCAATTCATTTGAAATGTTTCTTATTACATTTTGGTTGGTTAATTGCTAGGTGTAGTTGGGTTTGCATTATATAGACAATGCTGGTTTTCTTGTCTAAATTCGTAGTTTTGTACACTTATTAGACCAAATGGATGTTATGTCCTTACGAGCATACCTAGATCTAGTTTTGTGAGCTTTATTGTTAGATTGCTTGTAATGACTTAGGCGTAGTTTTTAGAAGGTCGTCCTCAAGGGTGGTAGTAGATAGTAGAAGGCTATTTTTAATAATGGTTTACGAATGGCAGTAGACAGAAGGGCACAAGTCAAAACGTGATAGTAGATGGAACCAAGCCCGAAGGAGAAAGGAGTAGAAGATCAACAAAGGAAGAACTGCGATGGTCGGGTAATTCTACACGAGTCGTGCCAGCCCATAAGGATGATGCCATGAAGCTCTGGGACGGGTCATGTAGAATAGCACTGCCCGTGCTTGGACAATGCCTTGTGCATGTAATTATGTACATGGGTCGTGCCGAATTACACGACTCGTGTAAAAGTCAAGTTTAATATGTGAAGACCAATCACAACAATTTGCACACCCATGCCATTAGTTTTCATGAAATCTACTTCCGGTTGGCGGCCCGCAATGTTTTACAAGGCCCTCGTTGCTCAGAAGTGGAAATGAAGCTACTAGTTGGTGATCTGCAATGTTCTACATGGCCCGTGTCTTTCAACTTGAAATAAAGTATCTCTCAGCCGACGACATGTGGAGAATGGCTCGGCCATGAACTAAGGATGGTTAAGACCGACACCCAGCTTGCGGCCCATGCCGAATTACACGGGTCATGTGTTGTGGCACGGCCCGTTCCAGTCGCCTGCTAGGGTTTAAGTGCCCTTTTTAGGGCTCTTTTAAGACCCATATTCCTAATACTATAAATAGGATCCTATGTCTACTAGGGTTTTAGTTTTAGTTTTAGCCTACTTTAGTTTCATTCTCCTAATTTTATCAAC
This sequence comes from Rubia tinctorum, assembly GCA_032355605.1. Lineage (NCBI taxonomy): Eukaryota > Viridiplantae > Streptophyta > Magnoliopsida > Gentianales > Rubiaceae > Rubia > Rubia tinctorum. The sequence continues at coordinate 23,494 of JAULKM010149810.1, read as the reverse complement.
AGTGGGTAAAGAGAGAAATGGACTAACCCTTCTCTCTTAGTTTTTATTTTCTCTTTGTCTTGTTCAAGAGAATAGAATCCAATCAAATATTTGGTTTAAATGCTTAGGGAGTTGTAATTTAGCTTGGGATTTATATTTTTATTCATTTATGGGTAGTTATTTTGTAAGATATTTAGATCTTCCTATCCTTTAATGCTTATGATTATTATGTTGACTTGTGTTTTACATTCTTGTTAATTACATGATTGATACACTGTGTTGGCATACACCTTAATCTACTTTCATGTTGGCACATTTATTGGTATCCCCGTGGAAAGTGCCGCTAGAGTAATAAGGGGATAGAGGGTCTATTGATCATGTGAGTGTATGCATGTCGGCTGGAGTAAAAGTCCTGTAGAACTGAGGTAAAAGGTTCTGTTTCTTATATTGAATCATCCTCCAAAATCTCTATGCAGTTTCTTGTTGGTGCACACGAAGTAGAACTCTAAGATATAGTTGTTAGGATCCTCACCACTCATCCCGTGAAAGGTGGGAAGGCAAGAGACCATTCTCAACTTCAGGTCGCAAGTCACATTTGTGGGGAGTGGCGGAAAGATAATACAAAAATGTGTGACTCTCAAAATTCATAGCCATAAGCTCCCTCGATGTGTGACTACAATATCGATAAATAAACAATGCCTAAATCCTCAGAAGTGGCATCAAAATTTTATGTGCATGAAAGCGTCGGCTAACTAGTATACAAATCAAAGATAAGGTTTATAGTTGCTGCACTATTATTACTAACTACTAGAGAATAGATCTGGGTAAATCGGGGTCATCCACATGAAAAAGGGGTTCGGAAGATAGTTTACGTAGGAAACAACATACAAAATCATAACTAAGTGAGCGCTCATACAAAAAAAGGGGGTTGTTTAAAAATAAATCTATCAACTATGAGTATAAGAACAATATGAAACTAAGCAGCATGCAATACTAATAAAAGAGTGTAAATGTAATGATAGAGAAACTTGGGTTTATTTGCTTCACATGTTTAGCAACTAAATTTGGTCTTCGATTCATATTTACATAATACAAGTATGTCTTATTCTAATGCTCGATCACATCAAGTGGAGAGCTTGAATCCTCGAGAACGACCACTAAACTATCACATCAGCGGTTCCGCCCATTCAACATCTCTCACCTCCTCCATAATTAATTAGGAGTTCTCTAGAACTGACCACAGACTACCTCTTACTCCCTAGGTTATTAACCCACAAACGTGCAGTAAATTAAATCCAGGAGTAGCACGACACCCCAGAACCCAACATGAATACCCATTCTAGGTTCATCTTGTGTCACCTAGAAAATTAGTACCTAACTCTTGCTCTCTAGGATTTTATCGACCTAGTGGTCACAAACTCGAGATATGACCTTCGATACTAACCTATAACCTCAACATAATTCAATAAAAAGTAATTAGCGACCCAATCTTCCGCAACTCCCATTTATTAGTCATAAATTACTCTAACTCCATCCTTAAGCCTTATCCAAATCCAAAATAAACAATTATGCCAAAACGATGCATAAGTTGTGGAATGGTTCAAGAGTATATCCTTCTTTCTTAAGCATGGAATGATCGGCCAGGTATCTGGAGCCAAGAGTAGAACCCAAGCGAAAGGCATCAAGGTGGTTATCAGCTATGGGGGTAAGGTGCCACAGACATTGAAGCAATATACTAGTTATTGTTATTATGTTAGTGAAACAAATATCTCTTTAGATAATACCCGCTCTTCGTGCACAATTGTGTTCTAACAAGTACATTTTTTCAATAACAATAGAACTCTAATATTATATTATTCTTGAAGGAAAATATGACATGCGTAATAAAATATGTTATACAAATTAATAAAAATATCAATTACCCATTTACAACATTATAGGTGACAAAATTGAAAATATAAAAAATCAAAGTATACATCAAAATATGATTCTAAAGAAGAACAAGATTAAGATGCAAAATAATTAACCCATAGGCAAAAAACAAATGTCACAATTAACGAAAAATAAAAGATATTACATTCATTCAACTGTATAGTCTTATTGAAGTGTACATATTATTTCACATCTAAGCATCACTTGTTGATGGCCTACAGGTACCTAACTAGTTGGATTTAGGTTGAGTAATTTCCTTGTCGAATAATTTTTAGTTGAATGATAACCCTAAATTCTTTACATTTGATGAACTCACAAATGCAAATGTCGTTCCCACTGATGTTGTACTCAATGCAAACATCTTTCCAGACACCATGGTAAAATAGCCGACCACATTTCCACGTAGAAAGGGATATATTCCACTTCCTTCCATCGAGATCGCGGATTATTGTCTTATCAGGAAGATGAAGGTGTTTGGCTCTCATTGTTTAAACTAGGATAACCTAAAAAATATGGTGATGTATAGAGTAAATTTTTTCAAATAACTCATATATAAAACAATATCGCAATAGAATCATCTCTATATGAAAGGTGTGAAATGACTAGTATGATGTCCTTGTGTGGTTAGAGTAAATATTTAATAAGAAATGTTATAATGTTGACCAAAACAATATATTTTCAAATCAAATTAAATAATTTTAAACAACAAACATTGATTATTGAAGGATTACCTGAATATTATTTTGTGCGGATACGATTTTGTAAAATTTTAACAATGCCCTTAGGAGTAAATAAAACTAATATTTATGGAATAGATATGAATAATTATGTATGATAAATTTACCATCATTAAAGGTTAAGGCTAATCTTCATATTTTCTAGTTAAATTTACTTATGATATTTTGGTTTACTCTAATAATTTACTTAAAATTTTCCATTATAATAAATAAATAAGGTTAATATTGCTTTTTAAATTTTCCCATAAAAGAGACAAGACTATTTTTAGTATACAGGTCTGTGATTTGGTATTACTAATCTTATTATATTCCTTCAAAAAAAGAAATTTCAGTAAAATACAATATATTTCATTCGTTATTTATTACAGTTAATCATTTCATGAAAGTCAAATCTCAATAGGACAAAAAATTAGTAAATATTATAGTAAACGGAGCGAATAACTTAAAAAATTCAAAATATAGCTAGTAGATAAATTTTACAAAATTAAATGTTGCATTTATGAACAAATAAAAATTATGTATGATATACTTGAAATCTACAATAAAATTTTGCAATTCTTAAATATTTGGAAATTCTTAAAATTTGGCCATTCTTTTAATTTACATGAAATTGTGAATAAAAATAATTTTAAAAGGAAATAAATATAGGAAACATACCCATCAGATGCCCTTTTCTTCTTTTGTGTGATGAAATATGGATTCGCAGGTTGCGGGATATGTCCTTCTCGATAGATATTTTTCCAAAAGGATCCTCTACAATTTTAATCTCCGGTGAGTGATTTCCTCCTCCTCTAGAAGTTTCTCCCTTTTCTAAAAATTAAATTTATCATATTATTGTTATTGTTTTAATCCATTCTAAACTTAAAATTTATGTCAACCATAAATTCAAACTCACCATTGATGGTTTTTGAGCCTTTGTTAGGCCTAAATTGACTTGAGGAAAATGTTGGAAACCTCTTTGATGGTTGGAAATTTTTGAGGCCGGAATCTCCCACCACTACCGGTGTCAACGAAACTGGAATTTGAGATTAGTGCTGGTATTCTTTTCCCGATTTGCTAGTGGCGGAAGTGTCATGAATCGGAGGGGTACACTACAAGAAAATGACCTATTACTTTGCCCATTTTACCTTGATTTTTTTGTTAAAATCAAATAACCAAGGTAAAGAGTTCTTTTACCTCGTTTATTTTTTCCAAAGTAGAAGATATTATTTACCTCAGTTATAAAAACAACCGAGGAAAATAATTTCTTTTTTACCTTGTTATTATATGAACCGAAGTACAAGGTTAAAAAATGAGGTAAATAATTTTACCGAATATCATGCGTTGTTGCACATATTGTTTTAATAGGTGCCCCATTTTCGCATGAAACGTTGTTTGTACCGACATGTGTTGCGATCGACTACCGAAGTTGCAGATATGTAAGAGATACATTAAAGTAAATAAATTGATGGTGTTAGGAAAAAAATGATGGTCGTGCACTTCTCCTCATTTTGGCATCTCTCTCCTCCTAATATCCCGTTATCACGATTAATTTATAGGTATGTAAAGGGACAATTAGGCACTACAGTAGCTAGCAATCATTGTGCTCAAAACATCCTAGAAATCCTCCCCTCTTTCATACACGTCTAGTACACCCTTTGTTCAATGGTTTTTAATCGTTGAATTATGAAATAGTTTATAAAATCATGCACAAATCAAATTGCACATATATATACACAGTCAATTATATAAAATTCAAATAAAATAATTAAATAATTATAAAAACAATAGTCATGAAATTATTCCTACAAATAGTACATAAATTCGAATAAGAGTTGTCTTAGTTCCAACATAATTGAAAATACAATAAACTCAATCAGCTCAGAAAATGATGACCTTGAAGACGATTAGCCCCCCAACTTCTATCACCTTGAAGAACAAGATGTCCCTAATGAGTAGGTTGTTTCCCCTAAGGAACTAGCCAAAACCCTTTGGGGAAAGGGCCTTTATCGTACCTTGCCCTATGTAGTTCATACACCACTCTATCTCTTAGCACCTCATCAATATGGTCAGTTGGTAGGAGTGGTACAACCTCACACGGGATGTACAGAGTCACATATAAAAATATTAATTAGAAACATGCATGCATGTGTGTGTATGCAATTGTCAACAAATAAAATATATTTAAAAAGCTTACCAAATTAGGGTTTTTTCCTAAAATTTTGCTGCTTGAGAGTGCAATGGAAATGTGAGCTATCAAGAGCCATCGTATGATGGTCAATCTCGAAGAAAACAGGTTCTAGGTTACTCCGACATTGTACGGTGAACTGTACAAAAATCAAAGAGTATTAGTTGTTATAAAGTGGCTAAAGACCTGAAAAAGATGGATTAGGCGATTCTTTGCCAGCTATTAGTCTTGCATCAAAAGGGAAAGTGTTAAGTGTGAACTATCCTATGGAATTACTTGAGCGGCGTCGAAAATGTCGTTACAGGAGCATATCGGTCCAAAGCAGTGAGATGGCCGACATGTACGTGCGACTTCACCTACTGATCGCTAAGGCTGAAGATATGACCGAAAGAAGACCAAAATTGCATATGCATAACAATTGTACACTTAGATGTCATAATGCGATGCCAGTAACATTTCGGTCACACGATAATAGTGTGATGTCCCAAACTGAAGAATAAGCTACTAGAAATAAGAATATGTGACGTCGCACTATAATCACATGGACCAAGTTGTAGAAAACAGAAAAACAACATCGCATATGTCAGAGGAACCTACGGGAAGAAACACATGAAACCGGAAAAAGAGACTCTTAATCAACATCAATTTTTTTTAAAAAAAAAACTAAACCCCAAACCAAAACATTGTACCTATGTTTAAAATCAATGAAAGTTAACACTCCCATAAATCTGAGATAAAACTAGATAACCAAAAAAATCAAAACACATTCACAGACCAAAGATCATACACTGTAAAGAAACAATTCCAGAACTTAGGTGTTAGGAGATTAGAAAACACAAACCTTTTTCCAAGAGAAAAGATGAGGAGAAAGTTGGAGACTATTGGAATTCGTGAAAAACTTATGAATAGATGGTTGAACTGATTGTCTAGGTCCTCCTTTTTATACTGGTTTAGAAACGACATCTTTTAGAATTGTTGTGTTATCCGCCTCGACATATGCGACATCGCACCAAATTCATATCTGTCAACATGGTGTCAACCACTTACCGACGTTGTAGACTTTGGTCGGCCTAAAATTACAACCCACCAAGCAGCCGGTCAACAGTTCGAGATTAATTGAAAACAAATTTCACAACAACAATTTGCTAGTTTCATACTGATTGAAACAATACCCAATATTTTTTTAGTTTTGTTACTGATACTACTAATAAAACTTTGTGCGTATGTTGTGTTAAATATTAAGGATTGAATGACATTAAAATAACATAGCTAACAAAAAGATTATAAACAAAAGATTAAATATTAAAATATGATAATAAAAATCTTGGACCAAATACGAATTAACACATTTAATATAAATGTTTAGATCATAGTCTATGCAAAAATGCTATTTATATCAATGGGGATGAACTTCAGCATTAAAAACTATGGGGCCGGCACCATTGATTTGCTCAAAGTAATGTTTGTCCCCAACCCCGAGCTCCTCAGCAATGAAAAATTGCTGAAAACCCTTCGGCATCAAGGTCTTCATTCTTCTGTTCCCTGAGTAATTTTAGGGGTACTCCCTTCCGTTGCACCTGAGCACAATAGGCAACTTGTACGGTTGTAGGACCTCCACAACCTGGTTAGGCATGTACTTAATTATAAACAAAAAAACATGTTCAGTTAATATGAAATTAAACTATAGAAAAAAAAATTGGAAATAAAATTAATATGTGACGGGGATTACTTACCAGGATGGGAAATTTTCTGAAGTTCGTCTATGTCAAGGTGTGGACAAAATTCGGAATGATGTTCCCAAATGTATTTCACGGATGGTTATCACCTGAATCACTACAAATATGTACTGGTCAAGGAAATAATTATAAATTTAACTAGAATATTGGTAGTACAAGGAAACACAATTTGAATGTAAATCGCTCACCAATATCAGGAACGGTGCGAATCAACACTGTTAAACATAATTCCTGAAATTCATATTTTCATGATTTGTTACAAATCAATTCAAGTAATCTATTTTAATTATTTTTTACAAATCAATTCAAATAATCTATTAATCAATTAATTTATTAATGCAACAAGACAGAGCAAAGTCGCACATGGTTCGGTAAAATGGAATGGTCAATTGATAAGTGGCTGACGTCACATGCTAAGCAAACTGTAGAAAATATGAATAATCGACGCTAAACACTGGTCACTCTAACGGAAACAAAATTGATGGACAGGCGACATTGCATTCATGAAACGGGGACACTCTGACAACAACACAAAACAGACAAAAAAGCTCCTAAACATACAACGGGAGGAAGACATATAATTGAAATTCTAACACCCCAAAACCTAATCCTAGAACTCAAATCCATAGATACATCCATACATGAAGCAAATAACAAATTCACACACCATATACATTACAATTTCAATAGTAAATTAAAGAGCAAAATTAAAACAACCACATATTGAAACATACCTTTGAGAGGATGGGCAGGACTGTTGAAATTTGAGGGAAAGTTGAATGTTTAATGTGATGTATGAGGTGGGCTCCATATATATAGTCGTTACACAGTGTTGTGAATTCTGCCCCAATACGACGTCGCGATCAAATGTGTTGATCGACACAAGACTGACGACTCAGTGACGTCGACTTGTCTTATTGTAGGCCTCACCATTTTAGCCCATTGGCATATTAAATGGGCCTCTGTTTGACCAATTGCATGAGTAACGTCGCATATAAATCATGTTTTATGACATTTGACTCACATATTACCGATGTCGACCGGGGATTGCAAAGGTCCCGTGAATGAAGATTGGAATCAAATTTGGGAGTGCCGGTTTACTTTTCAAAATTTTCACTTATGTTCCTCCAACAAATTGGGAGAAGTCGAAATGCAAAACTGGAGATACCCTTATCCAATTCACCAAGTAACGAGCACGATGTTCCAATTTGGTCATGCTATTGTCAATGGAACAGGACCACAATCTCCTCAGACAATGTGTGACAATTTTTTTGAAAATTACGGTATTACCCCAAGGTTATTTATAAGTTGTGGGTGACCAAGGTTATTTTCAGAAAGATCGTAATCGAGTTTTAGACTACCTGTGATTTTTTAAAATATTTTTGCACTCAAGTTCCTACAAGGAATCGGGAGAAGTATACATTCGAAATTGGAGATAACAACTTGTTATTCACAGTTACAAGAGAATTTTGCTCCTATCTGGCATAAATAGTTGGTTGGAAGGACCCGGAATCTTTACAGCAAGTTTGTTATAACACTTTTCAAAAATTATACTTTGGCCCCATAGAAACAACGTCACATAAGTTTTACATATAACGAACTAATGACCGACACTAAACTGACGTCGGTTGAACCAAAATTTCAAGCGAGAATGAAATTTTGAGCCAAATTTTTGAACAAATTCCCCACCCCATTTAAAGCATACTCAGCAATAAGACCCATTAATTTCTCATCTCCAAGATAGTTCCTCCTAACCCAACTCCAAAAATTCCTCTTCATTCCTTACATTTCAACTACTCAAGAGCCCAATCTAATCTCTTCTTCCAAAAATCAACAAGTATCCTAGGATGGAGCATCTCCGTGTTCAAATTAATTTAGGTAGTTTACCATCAATTCCATGTTCATTTAGCAATTTTATTAACATACCTTCTACATGTTTTCCCCATTGAACAATGATTGAATATTTCCTTTAAGTATGGTGACTATGTTAGATGTTATATAGTGTATATTGATTGTGTTCCCAATGTCATTCCATGTTTTTAAGGAGTAAGAAAAAATACTGATATTAGGCCTGATTTTGGAAACTAATCAAATTTTAGTGTGAACACTGGTTGAATGTGTGACGTCGGTGAGTTCATCGCCTAGTAAGATATGTGATCGAATGGTTGCCGACGTCGTATTTTCCAGGAACTTACTAGAACATCTATAAATATCCAACGTCGCTCATCATTAAGACACAGCGACTTCGGTCATTCAATCTTGCAGCATCTCCTTCAAGCATTCCATGTTAAGATTTATGTCAAAGCTTTATTATCTGTACATCAATTTGGAACAATCCAAATCTAGCATAAATTTTGTATCATGTATATTTGTTGTAAAAGGATAATGAGCGTGATTGATGGACTTACAAAACGGACGTGTCATTTCCGTAGTCCCCATGGAATTGTTGATTTCACAGCAACCTTTGGTATTTTAATATATTTGTAATGTCAGTTTTTTAAATAAAATGTAATGGCTATCGACGAACGATTTTCCATGTCATCAAATATTATAATATTGCATAAGAAACGATGTCTAACCTATTCGCTCGCAATATCGCACAATCAGGTGCCAAAATGACATTTGTCGACGTCGTATGAACCGACTTATTTTCTTTTTCAACATCGGCCACACAAAACAACGTCGTATTAATAATCATTCCACGTCAGTTTGTGATGCCGCTTCTAATGGTCTGCACCGTTGCTTTTAATTGGACAAATGTCGACTTTGACGACGTCGCTCAATTTCCTTACCTATCGCATGCCTTCATGCTATGGGCAACGCTTGCCTATGGATACCGATGTCAGTTTCAGTGATGTCGTAGGTATGACCTACAAGGGTCGGCCTACTACCTTTGATTGACGTCAGTTAAAAACTGAGGCAAAAGGTTCTTTTACCTCCGTTCTGAATTGAGATTAAACAGATACGTTTTACTTCCGCTGTATTTACCTCGATTTTTCCAAAACTGCAAATTGAGGTAAAAGATCCTGCCGAACGAGGTAAAAAGTATTGTTTCTTGTAGTGGTAAGTTCTTTGTCAATGGCGAGAGGAGAGTGTCCCGGTAAGAAAGTTGAAGTGGTGTCACCGCTGCAAAGTGGATAATGGAGAGGCTTAAACGTGAGATGAAGGGGTGACAAGTGGTGCGATGGTGATGAGCAGAGGGGGAAGGCGGACGATAGTCGTGCAGCGGAGCTAGAGGAGAGGTGAATTGACCGACCCTTCCTAGAAATCTTCAATGCTTTCGAAGCTATTATCGGAAAAAGTTTAGGAGTGTATGATTTTTCCTAAAGAGGATAGATAGAACTCGAGTGTGTGTTTGTGTTTTTTGACAAAGACGATAAATATGGGGTCTTATAATGTTAACAAAAATAATTTTAAAAAAATTAAAATCCAATTGTGTAACATATGCATGGATTATGGAAATTTCATTCTGTGGATAACATTTTACATTTTATTTACACTGTCCTTAGGAGTGAATCAAATTCATATTTGATTTATAGATAGTAACAATGTAGAGTATAGTTTGATATCGCTACTTCTATATCTTTGTCTTTACCTTTTGTATGTTAATTTTTATTATTAATGTATTGTTTACTGTTACGTATTCATTTTCATTTTCATTTTCATTTTCATTTTCATTTTCATTTTCATTTTCATTTTCATTTAATCTCAAAATTAACACTTTTTTTTTGAAAATTTGCATGCTGGAAAAGCAAGACATTTTGGTCATATATCACAGGAATTTATCAAGTCTGTAATTTGGTGATACTGATATGTTCACTACAACAAAACAAACTTTTAACTTTGCCTCATTGTCTTCGGTTGTGCTAATAACCGAAATTAAACGCTCTTTTACTTCAGTTATTAGAAATATTGAATTAAAAATTAATTTTACTCCAGTTTTAAAATATCAAAGTTAAAAGATGTCTTTAGATTATGGTTTATGGTTTAAAAAAATTGAAGTTAAAAGCTTCTCTCAACCGATGTCGGTTGAAGGTTCACCTGATATGGGGTGACACGAAACCGCAATAGAGTCACTACCGACCTCGGGAGAAACTATATTTAACCATATTTGACTTGGTTTTGACTTCTTTTTGTTTGTTATCATCGTCAATTTTATGATAGCATAGGGGATGAAGATTGGGCACTAATTTGTACTATATTGTAGAGGGTCGCATCAATCATTGGGGGTTTATAGATTGAATGCACATCCTAATTTTTGCGAGGTAAGTAAATTAATAATTTCATATTATTCTATTAATGGGTAGATTGTAGAAACTTCCCTATTGATGTATATTTAATATTAATAACATGTAAATTACATAACTCATATGAAAAACTCATCCTTAATTTGTTATTTGGATTTTATATTGTAATTTTTTACATAATTGTATGGCTAATGTTCATTTGAAGGGGAACCGACAACAAAATGGTCATAGTAGTGTGTGAATACATAATTAAATGAAATAATTTTTGGAATGTAGGTTTCGTCATTGATAGAAGCCATTGTTATAATGATACTTACGCAGTCGTTTGAGCCTTATTGAAATAATATTATAAAACCTTAAACATCTACAACCTACTACTATCTTCACAAGTGGCTTTCAGTATACTAACATCCTCAAGGATGGCCTTCAATCTACTATCATCCTTGCGAATGGCCTTCTCTGATGATTATATCTCTGCTAAGCACACAAAACTTTCTAAAACTGGGTCAGTCATGGAGGAAAACAAACTAGGTAACTAAATTCTTATAAAATAGGAAAATTAGGGTGAATAACCACACAAGGTGATTCTAACCCCCTATTGGTAAAACATCTAATTTCTTAACTAACCACCAACAAAACACACACACAAAAGAAGATAAAAGTGATTTTATAACCCTACCTAGTCGACATAAGTGCTAGTATAGTATTTTCATAATTGAAAGTGCAAATATAACCCTATATAGTTGATGTAATTGCAATTTTATCCATTCTGGTAAAGTCGAAATTGATTGGAAAGGCAATTTACCTCTTTATAAAAATTTAAAAAATAATAAAAAGAAGATATTATAATTTTACCCCCAAAATCCCATTCTTTTTTCTTCTTTTCCGCTGTAGCCTTTTCTTCCACTTCCGCATAGGCCTTTTCTTCCAGTTCTGCCACTGCTTCACTCTGCCACAGGTGAGCTTAGATTGGGAAGAATCACTGGTGGCATCGGCGCTAGGGTTGGGCTCAACATGATTGGGTCATCACAACGACATCAGCGACGCTAGAATTGGGCTCGACATTAGCGGTGGCGCTGCTAGGGTTGGGCTTGACATGGCCAGGCTAGGGTTAGGCTCGACACGAGTTGGGTGAGGTTCCACACCTCTTTCCAATTGAATGACATCAGCGGTGACTTTTGGGATGAGGTTGATGGGGGTGGCGAAGTGGAGCAATGACTTCAGCGGTGGTGGGTGGGTGCAGGGCTGGCGGAGGCGAGAGTGGTAGGGGCTAGGCTGGCGGGAGTGGTGAGGGCTGGGCTGGGGAATCTGGTGACTTTGACACGTATTTCTGATGGAAGCGAGCCGGGGGAGATGAGCAAATTTGCTTTTTTTTTAGGTGGGTTTAATAAGAAGGGGGGAAACAAGGTGTCACAACTAGGGGTGGTGGTGGGTGAAGAAGGTGGTGTTGGCGGCGGACGATGTAGGGGTGGTACTGGCGGCTGGATGGAGGGGGTGGTGGTGGTGGCCGGGTGGAGGGGTTAGTGGTGGTGGCCGGTGAAGGGGGTTGTCGTGGAGGCCGATGGAGAGGTGGGGTGGCACAAGAGTGAAACTATCCTAACACTTTTAGGTTTTAGGTCAAGGGGCATTTTAGTCATTTTATGTGTGATCAATGATAGCCAATGCCGGAAATGGTGTCTTAGGGTTATTTTTCTCTAAAAATTATCTGAGCATTATATTAACACTTAATCAAGTAGATAGAGTTATATTGGTATATATCCCAAAAGAATGTGTTAAGAATGTAGAGATTTACTTTAAACTAAAAAACTTAAAAGACATCTCTAAAATTCTTGAACTAGAGTGTGTTTGGATATGTTTTTGATGCAGTACAATCCTACGAGGATCAATTGCTAAATGTAAGAGATGACTTACAGAAAAATAGAAGTCAAGATAACATAACATCCCTGAACCTTGCTTAAGCTAAGCTAACTCTTGCATTAGCTTATCAGAAAACTTATTGGAGACAAAAATCTGGGATCAAATGGACTAGGGAAGGAGACTCAAATACACAGTTTTTTCATCAAACAGTAAAAGCTAAAAGCAGCAAATCATTTAGTAATCAAAGACAAAATTGGCAACTGGTATAGGATCCAACTTAAAAACGAAAAAATGCAGTGAGCTTCTTTACTGAGCTGCTATCAAACGAAAATACCGATGCTTGCAGTAATAATTCAGCATGGACCATTCAAACATACCTAAAATCATCACTCAAGAAATGAACTCTAATATTTTGAAACCTGTCACCAAACTAACTGAAATCACATTCACCATGGACAACACATCTACTCCTGGACCTGATGGTTTTCGAGGGCTCTTCTTTCAAAAATGTCGGAACATGATAAAAGAGGATTTTAAACTGCAATTAATGACTGCTTCATATTTTCTTAAATCTCTGAAGTCATAGCATATGAAATAACTTTCTTAATCCCTAAGATAGAAGTTTGTTCTGGCTTTAAAGAGTATATATGCCTATAAGCCTATGCAACTTCACCGAAAACGTTTTCTCAAAAATATTATCAATAAGACTTAAACCACTAATAGATGACTTAATCAACCCAGAACAATCAGCCTTTGTCTCTACTCCTAATGTAAGAAGTAACCAATTTTCTTCATTCTAAGACAAAGGGTTATAAGATGATAATGAAATTGGACATGATGAAAGTCTTTGATAGGTTTTCGTGTTCCTTCCTTTTTAAATTGTTGGGATTCGGATGGGATTCTCGTAAACTTTAGTACACACCTGATAATAAGAAATATCAAAGAATCCTTTTCCTCAGTACTAATCAATGGTAAATCCTATTGATTTTCCCAGGTTCTAGAGAATTAAAGCAGAGAGATACCTTATCTCCCTTGCTTTTCATTTTAATGGCCGAAGACTTTTCCAGAAATCTAAATTTTCTATTTCAATATGCCAACCTGGAATACTTCAAACTCCCAAGACAAATGAAGTAATTAACGTACCTCTCCTTTGCTGATGATACAGCGATTCTAATGAAATATGCAAAAGCAGGGATCAAAACAATTTTTAGCATTTTGAAATCTTTTAAAATGGCCTCTAACCAATAAGTTCAGTTTGAAAAATCATCTTTCTTCATTTCAAAATGCACTTCTCAGCACATAATCTCAAATCTGAAAGCGGAAACTCAAACGTTAGTAGGTTCACTTCCTTTCAAGTACTTAAGATGGCCAATTTATACTGGAAGGGCCATGAATTCTTACTTCATGAGCATGCTCAGTTCTATAAAATCAAGAATTCAGACTTTGCAAAACATATTCCCCCCTGCAGGCAGAGTAGTTCTAATCACACAGTTTTTGCCCGCCATTCCACTTCATTTAATCATGGTCTCGAGGCCTACAAGATTCACAATTGAGCAGATCCATAAAATAATGGCCAAGCTTATATGAAACTCTAACACAATTGAATCCCAAACTAAGAGAGTTTGGAGATCATGCCAGAAACTTTGCTATCCAATAGAGGAAATGGGTTTGGTTTCAAAAATATCACACAATGAGTAAAAGTATTGCAATAAAGTTTTGGTGGAAATTGCAACGGGTAAATCCTTGTGGTAAAAAACCAAGCGGTTCATGCTAGATCACCATAAGAAATAAAAATAATTATTAAGAGGATTCTTGCAGTGCAACATATAGCAATAAATAACTCTCAAGTTAAAATAAGAAAAGGTCAGATTCCTTTTGGGAGGCTAGCTGGACTAAATAAGAACATATCATAAACCAATGGGATAGTAAATTTGAAATCCTTTTTCCAAAAATTACCGTGGCAGAATTCCTAGCTATATGTATAATGTTTTTGCAACTGTTTACCTTGTTTTTTGAGTGGTACAGAAACGCATGATGCATGATATGAAAAATAAATTATGTGTCAGTGATAGTATATATTGCATCCTGATTGGGTTTTTTTGTTTGTGCAAAGTCGCATGTGATTTTCCTGCTTAGGTCTCGGGTTAGGTGATGTTCCCATAATTTTGAAAGCCGAGTGTGATTTTTTTGCTAAGTCGCGGAATGGGTTATTTTCCTGATTGTGTGAAGCCACGAGTTATACGGGAAACTCGACAACAATTGTTTGAATCGTTCCAAATATCTATACAATCTCTCTTCCGACCCTTAAGATATGTTACTAAGATGCTTTTAGAGATTTACCGATCTTAAAGCCCTCAAGTAGTTCTCTAGGAAATTCCTTTTCAAATTCATCCAAGTTGTGATGCACACGGCCGGGAGATAGTATAGCCAATATTTAGCCGCGTCCTTCAAAGATAATGGAAAGGCTCGAAGGTTGTAATCACTGCAAGAAACATCACCTATTATTTCACCTTTTTTACCTCGGTTATTTGACGTAACCGAAGTAAAAATTCCTTTTACCTCAGTTATTTCTTTTTGATGTAAACAATATTACCTCGATTAATTTTTTACCTAAGTAACAGGTTTTAAAAATGAAATAAATGTTCTTATTGAATAGCATGCGATGTCGCATATATTATTTTATAAGAACATCCGACTTTGCATTATATGTCTTTTTTACCAATATGTAATGCGAAGGACGACTGAGATTGGTGGTATGTTACACTCTATAACATTTAGAGGTTAAAGATGTTTGAAAATGATTGAATCTGGTCTACAAAATTATTTTTCAATGAAACCATTGTAGAAAATGGCGTTGAATGGTACAATTGAAAATGGTTTTTAAAATCATGCACAGATCAAGTCGCACATACAATCAATTATCGTTCAAATAAGGTACTTAAATTATTAGAAAAACAGTAGTCATAATAATATCCTTACAATTAGTACATAAATTCGAATAAGAATTGTTTTAGTTCCAACAAAACATAAATTGCAATAAATTCAATCAGCTCAAATTATGATAACCTTGAAGACATTCTGCCCATCAACTTCTATGACCTCAAAGAACAAGGTGTCCTCAATGCGTATGCGGTTGCAGGAAAGGAACTCTAAAAAAACCCTTTGGGGACGGAGCCTTGATCTTCCTAGTCCCCGAGTAGTTCATTTGGTAGGAGTGGTACAATGTCCCTCGGCACAACCTAGGCCTTCAAATATGAAGAGTGTGACGCCGGCCATGCGGCAAACGTACATATCGGTCCAACACAGTGGCATGGTCGACATGTACCCGCAACGTCGCTTATTTGTCGACTAGACCAAACATGTGACCGACAGATGAACGAGTTCGCATTTAAAATTTTAAAACAAGTTTAAACGCTTGTAGTTGACATTGATTTCCATTCGTTTAAACCGTTGGTTAAAACGACACAGGTGAGAGGTCTCATTCAAAATAAAATATCACAAAAAATATGAATATACAACGTCGCACTGCCGTCGAATTGATCGAATGTCAACCGACCAGCTACCGACGTCACATTTAACCCTAGCAACTACGATCGGAATCACTAGAAATAAGAAAAAATCATGCCTAAAAAATATCATATTACACAAAAACGTCCAAAAACATACCAAAACATAGTATCTAGGTTGACATATAAGGAAAATTCACACTATAACTAATCAATAAGAACTAGAAAACCATAAACATACCAAGCAACACATTCACACACCATAGATAGAACAATGTCAAGGAAAAATTATTTTTAAAAAGAGTTAGAAGTGTTGAAAAACCTTACCTTTGACAAGAGAAGAGATGAGGGAGTGGTGGATTGTTGGAATTCATGAAAAAGTTGAAAGTAAATATCTGTAGTGATTCAAAGGTGGGCTCCATATAAATAGAAATTTTTGGAATGATGTCAATTTGAACCCTTGTGAATTATGCCTTGACATGTGCAACGTCACACGTTAATCGGCCTTACCGACAACTTACCGAACTTTGACCGACAATGCCTTACCTGAATGTGGATCTAACAATTTCAGCCCGCTAGAATAACAAATGAGCACGCGTTTAACCAAAACGAATAAAAGCTACTTTAATAATAATTATTAGTATAATAAAAAATACAAATTTAAATTTTAAAATGTTAATGAACTTATTAACGTCCAGTTCAATCGAAATCGAGTTTGGAAAACTGGTCAACATTTTAATTTTTGCACTTAAGTTCGACCAAGAAAGTGGGAGAAGTCAATCATCCAAAGTTGTGAATAGGAAGATTGTTGTAACTAGTTTAAAACCTTAAACAGTGAAACCCTCCGAATTTTACATGAAAGAGAAACAATTCACTCATTTATTTCCTAGGTCCCACTTATGTTGTACAATGGTAAAAATACCCTAAAGTAATAATTCATGTATCTTGTTGTGTACCATTATCCTCCGCAGAGGTAAAAGGTCGGTCAACAGTTTGAATTTATTAAAAAAGTGTGGTCATGAAAATTATTTGCTTGTTTGAAAATGATTGAAATAATTTTTCATTACACACAAGTCTATTTTAGTTTGTGTATGATTGTAATTTTAAAACTTAGTTTTGAATGGTAGGGTTAAAAATTGAGACAACCAATAGGCATGTAAATAACATAATTAATAGTACATAAAATCTCATAACCTTAGATTAAAAATTAAATAACATCAAACAAATAATCTTAATTAAACAAATGTTCCAAATTTAAATAATTTTTCTTTTGTTCCACTCAAGTGATGAAGCAGTAAACTAAAACGATGACCCAACAATGATGACCTTGAACACTATCGGTATATAACCATCTAACAGCTAGAAGAAGATCATGTCCCCAATCCTCAGTTGATGGGCATCAAGAAACTCACCAAAACTCTTTGGGGACAGGAACTTGGTCTTCCTGTTCCCCGAATAGTTTATGTGTCACTCTTTTCCGTAGCACCTCAACACAACTGGTGTCTTGATTTTTGGTAGGAGTGGAACGATGTGCCTTGGAATGTACTAAATTATAAACAGAAAAATACAGTTAATATATATATATGAAAGTAATCTAAAGAAAATGTTGAATGAAAATTAAAATACATGTGAAGCATGTAGGACTTACCAATATTGGAACTTGACCGAAGTTCTGCTGGCTTAAGGTGCAACTAAAATGTTGAGTAGTATCACCAAAGTAATATTGCGAGTACTCCTCCTCCAAATCACTCAATATTTACATTGGTCAATGATATTATGACTAATAAAATAATAATAATATAAGTAACCTAATAAAATGAATGTCGAAATCTAATTAAAAAAGTGCTCACCTCTATTCTGAAATGACTTGTAGAACCTTCGTTGTTAGCCATAATTCCTAAAATTCATAACACTCGGTTGAAATATTGGTAGAAATTGGTTCGCAGAAGCCGTCAATTATAACGATAGGACATGACCAAAGTGGCAGACAACGTTGATCGAAAATAGATCCTTGAAATACACAGACATCCAATATCAGCCTACAATCTGTTAAGTCAGCCACACATCGCACGTACATGTCGGTCCAAAACAGTGGCATGGCCGACATATATGCACGACGTCGCTCTTCAGTCGTTTAGACAAAACATGGTGACCGACAGACAAATGAGTTTGCATTTAAAAGCTTAAACCAAGCTTAAATGCATGTTATCAAGGTCGATAACCTCTTGGATAAACCAATATGCAAACCAAGACATGTGTGAAGTCTCATTCTTGAAAAGCTACATAATTATAAAAGAGCAACGTCGCACAAGGATCGTATAAAATGAAGGTGAATGGATAGGCCACCGACATCGCATTTAACCCTAGAAACTAAGGCCAAAATCGTAGAAACCCAAAAAAAATCATGCACGAAAAACACAAAATGACACAAAATCATCAAAAAAAACATACATATAAGGAAAGTTCACACTATAAACAATCCATAAGAAGTAGAAAACCAAAAACATACCAACCAACACATTGACACACAATAGATATAACAATTTCAAGGAAAAGTATACAAAAGATGAAGGATTTGGAAGAATTGAAAAACAATACCTTTGAGAAGAGAAGGTGAGGAACTGTTGGAATTTGAGGGAAAGTTGAACGTAAGTGTTTGAAAGGGTTTCTGAGGTGGGATTTTTATATAGACGTTTTGGAACGATGTCATTTTTTTCCCTTGTGAATTTCACCTCAAAATGTGCGACGCGCACGTCAATCGCCTAACAACAACTTACCAAACTATGACCGACGTTCGCTTACCTTAATGTGGGCCTAACAATTTCAGCCTCTTGGCATAACAAATGAGCCCGCGTTTGACCAAAATGAATATAATTGACGTTCATAACATTTAATAGTATATTAGAAACTAATAAGTGAAATTTGAAAATGTCCATGAACTTTATTAACGTCCGTTTCGATTGAAATCGATGTTGGTGCAACCGGTGAACTTTTTACTTAGATATACCAAGTAAAAATTGAGAGAAGTTGAAATGCAAAATTTGAGATACCCTTGTGTAATTCACACTGTCACAACCATTTTTTTTCCAATTTAGACATCAACGGGTCAATAGAAGGGCCTGAAATCTTCACAAGGAGTATATTATGGCACTTATTGAAAATTACACTATGGCCTAAACTTCCTTGAATTTTCCCCATGCTTCATAACACTACACACGAATATAAGGACAAATGTTGATATGGAGATTATGCCTACTGTCTAAGAGGGACGTGAATCGGGGTAATCGTCCCTCATTTTTATTCGTATTCCATTAATATCCTTACGATGAGCGTTATGAGAATGATAATTTCCACCACATAGAATCCCACGAAATTACATATTCTTTGTTCTTTTTTGAAATAAAAAGATAATAAAATTCCGTCCATCAATTTTTTTAAAGAGCTAGTACGTGGTTTAGAGTAAATTGTTGATGATTAATTTTAAGCATACGAGGGTTAATCGAAACATTTATGGATGTCTCCGTGGGATCAGGCCAATTTCTTTATTATTCTTGAGGAATATAAGTTCCACTAGGGATGGAAAACTTCCCTTCCAGGATGATCAGAATTGAATTAGCGCAATCGATGAACAATTTACTTTTTGCAATTAAACCCCTCCAAGAAAAGGGAGAAGTAGAAAAACAAAAGTGGAGATACCCTTATGTAATTCACATTGTTACGACCATGTTGTTCCAATTTGGGCATCAACGGGTCAATGGAAGGGCCCCAAAATCTTCACAGGGAGCATTTGACGTCACTTTTCAAAAATTACACTATAGCATATTTATGTGACGTCACAAGAACCTCGCTCAGAATGAAAATTCAACCATCCCTCTACGGACGTCGGTTACACTAAAAATGCCAGCAGGAACCAAAAATTTGAGCTAAAATTTCCCTTGAACTCAATCTCATCTAATTTTTAATCACTAACTATACCCATTTCACATCTCCAAAACACTTCGTCCAAACCCAACTCCCAAGATTCTTTTCATTCACATCATTACAAAAATTCAAGTGATCAATCAAATTGCTCCTCACAAACATCAAAAAGCATTAGAGTATGGAGCATCTCCGGGTACAAATTGATTGAGGTAGTTTTCCATCCATTCCATGTTCATTTTGCAATTTTTATAGTGATTTTGTATATGTTACGTTTTTCATGCTACAAAGATTGAGTATATTCATGATGTATGATGATTGTGTTACACGTTATATAGTGTATAGTGTTTGTGTGTTCAAAATAAGGCCATGTTTGTAAGTATTGAGAAAAAAGGCTTAGATTAGGGCTGATTGTGAACTATAATTACATTTTTGTAGGAGCACACTTTGAAAAAAGGCTTAGATTATGGCTGATTGTCGGATTCAGTCAATCAACTTTTGCGAATGTTACCAAACAAGAACCAACATCGCACATGTCTAGTAAATGCTTGAAAAACTATGAATTTCTGACGTCAATATGTACGTTAGCCGGTGCGATATCAATGTCACATGTATGCGACATTGCACTAAAGCAGATGAGTTATGTTTTTCCGGTTGAGATTAATGTCGTCTACGTATGACTACATTATGTGTATTTTATTTGGGGAATGGCCATTTCTAACCCAAATTTTATTTCTTGTGAATTGGTTGTAATAGAACAAAAAGAGTTATCGATGGACTATCAGCATGTAGATGGATTAACTTGCCATTTCACTAGTCTCCCTGACAGTGTTAATGCCATACAACTTAGACAATGGAGGTTCAATACCAATAATATATCAATTTCATATCAATCTTTTGTATTTTAATAGTTTGTAACATATATTTGTAATATATGTGATAGTTGTGGGGGTTTTATCATGTGATTCCATTCAGCACTAATTGAACAACAATCGATTGTTGATTGAAGTTTAACCATTTCATGAGTTAACGAATATTAAATAACATGTAACATCTAGCGACAAACGATTGTTTGTGATTTGCACCAAAAAGCATGCATTAACCAATTCATTTGACACGTTTCTTACTATGTTTTGTTTGGTTGTTTGCTATGGGTTTACATTACAAGGGGTTTGGATAGCCATTGTTGGTTTTTCTTGTCTAAATCCTTATTTTTTAGACTTATTAGACCTAAGGGATGTTAAGTCCTTACGAGCGTATCTAGATCTTGTTTTGTGAGCTTAATTGTTAGATTGCTCGTAAGCAATTTGGCGTAGTTTGTAGAATGTCATCTGCAAGGGTGGTAGTAGATACTAGATCACATGAATGGTAGTATACAGAAGGCCATAAGTCAAAACATGGTAGTAGATGGAACCAAGCTTGGAGGAGAAAGGAGTCGAAGATCAACCAAAGAAGAACTGGAACGGTCATGTAATAGTACACAGGTCGTGCCAGACCAAAAGGAAGCTCTAGCATAGGCCGTGTAGAACAGTACGACTCATGCTTGCATAGTGTCTCGTGCAGCTAAGTATAGGCACAGGCCATGCCAAATTACACGGCGTGCAAAAATAAAGTTTATTATGCAAAGACCAATCGTAATCATTTGCACACCTACGCCATCAGTTTTCAAGAAATCGACTCCCAGCCGGTGGCCCGCAATGTTTTACATGGCCTTCGCTTTTCAGAAGTAGAAATCAAGCTTCCAGACAGCATCCCACAATGTTCTACATGGTCTATGTCGTGCACTTAGGATGGCGCGGCCCGTGGAGAATAGAGCGGCCATGCACTCAAGATAGCGCGGCTCAATGCCCAGCCGGCTGGCGCGACCCATACCCAGTCGACCCGTGGAGAATGGCGCGACCGTGCACTCAGGATGACCAAGACCAATGCCCAGCCAGCAGCCCGGGCCTAAATACACGGGGCGTGTGCTATGGCACGGCCTGTGCCAGTCAGTTACTAGGGTTAAAGTGCCCTTTTGGGCCTCTTTTAAGGACCAAATTACTACTACTATACATAGGAGCCTATGTCTACTAGGGTTTAAGTTTTATCCTAGTTTAGTTTCATTCTCCTAAGTTTTCCAAGAGTAGGTAAAGAGAGAAAGGTACTAACCCTTCTCTCTTAGTTTTATTTTTTCTTTTTCTTGCTCAAGGGCACTCGCTGAATCCAATCAAATATTTAGGTTCAATGCATAGGGAGTAGTGATTAGCTTTTGAATTTATATTTGTATTCATGACTTGGTAGTTATTTTGTGAGATTTTTAGATCTTCTTATCATTTAATAATTATGATTATTATGTTGACTTGTGCTTTATATTCTTGTTAATTTCATGATTGATACACTATGTTGGCATGCATCTTATTCTACTTTCATGTTGGTGCATTTATTGGTATCCCCTTGGAAAGTGCCACTAGAGTAATAGGGGGAACGATGGTCTGTTGATCGTGTGAGTGTATGCATGTGGGTTGTAAGTCACCGCTCCGATGACCTGATGCTAGTGAGATGGACTAGAACCCGATAGGTTTTGGATAAAATAGACTAGTAGCAACTAGGGTTGGCGTAATTCTACTCCTGTCGTTGCAACCTTAGAATCAAGCATAAGATGCTAAACTATTTTCCTCTGTAGGCCTAGGGAGAAACATTTATAGTGGAGTGCTCGTGATGCAATTCTTTATGGGAAATGAATAGAACTGCACAGTGGCAGCGCAAATGTTGCATTTCCCCAATTACAGAGGCTGTATTGGTGGAAAAAATGAGAGAACCCTCATGTGACAAATAGGGGGAATTGTTAACAACCGATTACACTATGTGACATAAGCATTAGGATAGGATTATATGGCTTGTACTTGATTGAATCTAGAATCAAAATATACTACCGGTTATGTAACGCAAATATCCTCAATGCTAGCTTTATAAAGTTTACTTTTTGTCTTTGAATGATCCTAGTTGTTAGATAACCCCCCCCCCCCACCCCCAAAACCTTGTTTTGCAACATTAGCTATTCCTTACACGTGATCGGATTGTGGGAGGTCATTGTCGTACCTCTCAAAGATACTATTTTTAAGCCCAATATGCTCAC
Source organism: Rubia tinctorum (assembly GCA_032355605.1). NCBI lineage: Eukaryota > Viridiplantae > Streptophyta > Magnoliopsida > Gentianales > Rubiaceae > Rubia > Rubia tinctorum. The sequence continues at coordinate 300 of JAULKM010149810.1, read as the reverse complement.
CAAATACACTAAGTAGATAGTTGGCAAGTCGGGGTCGTCCACAAAGAAGAGGGATTTTCCTAAGGGTTCATACAATTATGAGTGGATATAAGCCTAGATAGATATAGATAGATAAATAAAAGCATGTAAAGAGGGGGGTTTTTGGCTGGTTTTCTAAGTTATGAATTGAAAGACAATACAACTATCAAAGCAAACTAGTAAAGAGATTGTAAAATCACAATAGACGAAGCCTTGGGGGCAATTGGTTTCCACTTCCAAACCACACATAGATCCTAGACTCATTCACTCATTCATTCACAT
>JAULKM010149803.1:0-17388 GCA_032355605.1 Rubia tinctorum | reverse complement strand
ATGTTCTGAGTATTATCCGAGAATAAAAATCCTCCAGTGATTTTACCATTGTATTCTCCTTCTCGAGCACTATAAAATCGACTACAAGAACTCTCAAAACGGATCAACGGTTCACCCGTAATGACCGACCGAAGATCGACCGGGTGAAGAAAAACTGAGCGCGCGGCCCGGGTGCAAGCGCGCGCGCCCCGCGCGCCCAAAGCCAAGGCAAAAGCCCGGATCAGACAGAAGAATGCGCGGGCAGCGCCTGAGCGTGCGCGTCCACGCGTTAACCGCGCGCCACCGCCCCATCTTCCGCGCGCAACATCGCGCCCAACGCCCGAGCGGCATCAACATAATGTACCAATAAATATATTATAATTTTCCATACCCACTCTTCTCATAATTTGTTCAAGATTTTACCAAAATTCATCCATGGTGAGATTTCCTTGCTTCTTATGTTTTAATTACAAGTGTTTTTCCATCTAGTACATGGTAAAAAAATAATACAAATGAAACCCGGTCTTCAATTTTTCACAAATAGCAATCATCCTCTTAGCTCTTGATTCTTTGAAGTAGACTTACTTAGATTTAAGATGGATTGTGGCTGATTTAAGGTATAAATTTTCTATTGTTCATAACTAAATGTTGGATTTGATTACATCGGGGTAGGACCATAGCCACCCATCAACGTAACTCTTCCTAGGCCGAATCTAGAATATCATAAATCAAACCCGGTCATTTGATTGTTGAAGTTGTAGGATGGGTTTTTTTTGGCCTTAAGGTACTTTCAACCAACCTTACTTTCACTTATAAGTAAGTCATTGGTACATTATGTTGCAGCTTAATTGGTATTTAGAGATTCTCCCTTAGTCTTTCGATAAACATGTTCTTTACAAATGCATTATAATTTTCCATACCTACTCTTCTCATAATCTGTTCAAGATATTACCAATATTCATCCATGGTGACATTTCCTAGCTTCTTATGTTTTAAGTACGAGTGTTTTTCCATCTAGTACGTGGTAAAAACATGATACAAATGAAACCCTCTTCAATTTTACCAATCAGCCTCTTATCTCTTAATTATTTAAAGTAGTCTTACTTGGATTTGAGATATATTGTGGTTAATTTGAGGTAGCCATTTTCTATTATTCAGGACTAAATATTGGATATAATTAAATCTAGGTAGGACCACATACGCCCATCAACTTGACTCTTCCTCAGCCGAATATAGAATTTCACTAGTCAAACCCTGTCTTTTGATTGTTGAAGCTGTAGGATTGGGTTTTTTCGGCATTAAGGTATTTTCAATAAAACTTAGTTTCACCTATAATACAATCATTGATACATTAGGTTAAAGCTTAATTGGTATTTAAAGATTCTCCCTTAGTCCTTCGATAAACATGTTCTTTACAAATTCATCATAATCTTCCGTACCTGCTCTTCTCATAGTTAGTTCAAGTTATTACAAATATTAATCCCCAGTTCAATTTCCTTGCTTGTTATTTTTAAATACGAGGTTTTTTCCATCAAGTACAAGGTCAAAACATGAAACAAACGAAACCTCGTTCTTTAATCTTTCGCAAATAGCAATAAACCTCTTTGCACTTTATTCTTTTAAGTAGACTCACTTAGATTTCATATTGATAGTGGCTGATTTAAGGTAAGAATTTTATATTATTCAGGACTAAATGTTGGTTTTGATTACGTCTAGGTAGGACCACAGAAGCCCATCAACTTGACTCTTCCTTGGCCGAATCTAAAATTTCACAAGTCAAAACATGTCCATTGATTGTTGAAATTGTAGGATGGGGTCTTTTAGGCCTTAAGGTACTTTCAACCAACCTTACTTTCATCTATAATAAGTCATTTGTACATTATGTGCAGCTTAATCGGTATTTAGATATTCCCCCTTAGTCATTCGATAAACATGTTCTTTACAAATGCATCATCATTTTCCATACCTACTCTTCTCATAGTTTGTTAAAGATATTATCAATATTCATCCATGGTGAGATTTCCTTGCTTCTTATGTTTTAATTAAGAGTGTTTTTCAATCAAGTACATGGTACAAACGAAGGCCGGTCTTCAATTTTTCACAAATACCAATCAGCCCTTAGCTTTTAATTATTTGAAGTAGACTTACTTGGATTTGAGATATATTGTGGTTGATTTGAGGTGGCCATTTTCTATTATTCAAGACTAAATGTTGGATTTTATTAAATCTAGGTGGGACCATATCCGCCCATCAACTTGACTCTTCCTGAGCCGAATATAGAATTTCACAAGTCAAACTCTGTCCTTTGATTGTTGAAGCTGTAGGATGGGGTCTTTTTCAGCCTTAAGGTACATTCAAACAACCTTAGTTTCACCTATAAGTCACTCATTGGTACATTATGTTAAAGCTTAATCGGTATTTAAAGATTCTCCCTTTGTCCTTCGATAAACATGTTCTTTACAAATGCTTTATAATATTCCATAACCTGCTCTTCTTATAATTAGTTCAAGGTATTACAAATATTAATCCCTAGTGAAATTTCCTTACTTCCTTTTTTTAAGTACGAGGTTTTTTCCTTCAAGTACATGGTAAAAATATAATACAAATGAAGCCCGGTCTTCAATCTTTCGCAAATAGCAATAAACCTCTTAGCGCTTGATTCTTTGAAGTAGACTTATATTTTTAGATGGATAGTGGCTGATTTGAGGTAGACATTTTCTATTATTCAGGATAAAATGTTGTATTTGATTACGCATAGGTAAAAACACAGCCGCCCATCAACTTGACTCTTCCTCGGCCGAATCTAAAATGTCACAAGTCAAACCCTTTCCTTTGATTGTTGAAACTGTTTGATGGGATCTTTTTGGCCTTAAAGTACTTTCAACCAACCTTAATTTCACCTATAATTCATTCATTGGTACATTATGTTGATGCTTAATCGGTATTTAGAGATTCTCCCTTAGTCCTTCGATAAACATGTTCTTTACAAATGCATTATCATTTTCCACACCTTCTATTCTCATAGTTAGTTCAAGATATTACCAATATTCATCCATGGTGCGATTATCTTGCATCTTATTGTTTTATGTACGAGTATTTTTCCAACAAGTACATGGTAAAAACATTATACAAATGAAGCCCGGTCTTCAGTTTTCCGCAAATAGCAATCGACCTCCTAGCTCTTGATTCTTTGAAGTAGACTTACTTAGATTTCAATTGGTTTGTGGCTGATCTGAGGTAGACATTTTCTATTGTTCAGGACTAAATGTTGGATTTTGTTACATCTAGGTACGACCCTAACTGCCCATCAACTTGACTCTTCCTTGGCGAAATCTAGAATTTCACAAGTTAAACCCTGTCCTTCGTTTGTTGAAGCTGTAGGATGAGGTCTTTTTCAGCCTTAAGGTACTTTAAACCAACCGTACTTTAACCTATAGGTCACTCATTGGTACATTATGTTAAAGCTTAATTGGTATTTAGAGATTCTCCCTTAGTTCTTCGATAAACATGTTCTTTACAAATGCATTATCATTTTCCATTCCTACTATTCTCAGTTAATTCAAGATATTACCAATATTCATCAACTGTGCGATTACCTTGCTTATTATTTTTTAAGTTCGAGTGTTTTTCCATCAAGTAAATGGTAAAAACATGATACAAACAAAGCCCTTTCTTCAATCTTTCGCAAATAGCAATCAGCCTCTTAGCTCCTTATTATTTGAAGTTGACTTACTTTGATTTGAAATGTATTGTGGTTGATTTGAGGTAGCCATTTTCTATTGTTCAGGACTAAATATTTGATTTGTTTACATCTAGGTAGGACCATATCCGCCCATTAACCTAACTCTTCCTCGGCCAAATCTAGAGTTTCACAAGTCAAACCCTGTCCTTTGATTTTTGAATCTGTATGATGGGGTCTTTTTTGGCCTTAAGTTACTATCAACCAACTTTAATTTCACCTATAAGTCACTCATTACTACAATATGTTGAATCTTAATCCGTATTTATAAATTCTCAGTTAGTCCTTCGATAAATAGTTTTTTACAAATGCATCATACTCTCCAGTACCTACTCTTCTCATAGTTAGTTCAAGATATTACCAATATTGATCAACGGTGATATTTCCTTGCTTCTTATTTTTTAAGTACGAGTTTTTTCCCATCAAGTACATGGTAAAAACATGATATAAATGAAGTCCGGTCTTCAATCTTCTAATATAGCAATCGGCCTCTTAGCTCTTGATTCTTTGATGTAGACTTACTTAGATTTCAGATGGATAGTGGCTGATTTGAGGTAGAAATTTTCTATTATTCAAGACTAAATGTTGGATTTGATTACATCTAGGTAGAACCACAGCTTCCCATCAACTTCAATCTTCCTCAGCCGAATCTAGAATTTCACAAGTTAAACCCTAACCTTTGATTGTTGAGGTTGTTTTATTGGGTCTTTTTCGGCCTTAAGGTACTTTCAACCAACCATAATTTAACCTCTAATTCACTCATAGGCACATTATATTGAAGCTTAATTGGTATTTAGAGATTCTACCTTAGTTCTTCGATAAACATGTTCTTTACATATGCAGTATCATTTTTCATACCTACTATTCTCATAGTTAGTTCAAGATATTACCAATATTCATCCACGGTGCGATTACCTTGCTTCTTATTTTTTAAGTACGAGTGTTTTTCCATCAAGTACATGGTAAAAACGTGATACAAATGAAGATCGATCTTCAATTTTTCCTCAAATAGCAATCAACCTCCTAGCTCTTGATTCTTTGAAGTAGACTTACTTAGATTTCTTTTGGATTGTGGCTGATTTGAGGTAGACATTTTCTATTGTTTAGAAATAAATGTTGGATATGATCACGTCTAGGTTGGACCACAACTGCCCATCAACTTGACTCTCCCTCGGCCGAATCTAGAATTTCAAAAGTTAAACTCTATCCTTTGAATGTTAAAGTTGTAGGATGGGTTTTTTTTTCCTTAAGCTACTTTCAACCGACCTTAATTTCACCTATAAGTCACTCATTGGTACATTATGTTGAAACTAAATAGGTATTTATAAATTCTCCCTTAGTTCTTAGATAAACATGTTCTTTACAAATGCTTTATCATTTTCCATAACTACTATTCTGATAGTTAGTTCAAGATATTACCAATATTCATCCATGGTGTGATTACCTTTATTCTTATTTTGTAACTATGAGTGTTTTTCCATCAAGTAAATGGTAAAAACATGGTACAAATGAAGCCCGGTCTTCAATCTTTCGCAAATAGCAATCAACCCCTTAACTCTTATTTATTAGAAGTAGACTTACTTGGATTTGAAATGTATTGTGGTTGATTTGAGGTAGCCATTTTTTATTGTTCAAGACTAAATGTTGGATTTGATTATGTCTAGGTAGGACCATAGCTGCCCATCAATTTGACTCTTCCTCAGTCATATCTAGAATTTCACAAGTTAAACCCTGTCATTTGATTGTTAAAACTGTAGGATGGGGTCTTTTTCGGCCTTTGGGTACTTTAAAGCAACCTAAATTTCACCTATATTTCACTCATTGGTACATTATGTTGAAGTTTAATTGGTATTTAGAGATTCACCCTTAGTCCTTCGATAAACATGTTCTCTACAAATGCATCATCATCTTTCATACTTACTCTTCTCATAATTAGTCCAAGATATTACAAATATTCTGTAATGAGCAATTTCCTTGCTTCTTATTTTTTAAGTACGAGTGTTTTTCCATCAACTATATTTTAAAAATAAGATACAAACGAAGCTCGATCTTCTATCTTTCGTAAATAGTAATCAGCCTCTTAGCTCTTGATTATTGGAAGTAGACTTACCTGGATTTGAGATGTATTGTGGTTGATTTGAGTTAGCTATTTTCTATTTTTCAGGACTAAATGGTGGATTTGATTACGTTTAAATAGGACCACTACCGCCAATCAACTTGACTCTTCCTCGACCGAATCTAGAATTTCACAAGTCAAACCCCGTCCTTTGATTGTAGAAGCCGTAGGATGGGGTCTTTTTTAGCCATAAGGTAATTTCAACCAACTTTAATTTCACCTATAAGTCACTCATTGGTACATTTTTTTGAAGCTTAATCATTATTTAGAGATTCTCCCTTAGTAATTCGATAAATATGTTCTTTAAAAATGCATCATCATCTTCCATGCCTATCTATCTCATAGTTACTTCAAGATATTACGATTATTCATCCACAGTGCGATTTCCTTGCTTCTTATTTTTAAAGCATGAGCATTTTTCTATCAAGTACATGGTAAAAATATGATACAAACGAAGCCCCGTCTTCAATCTTTCGCAAATAGCAATCAGCCTCTTAGCTCTTTATTATTTGAAGTAGACTTACTTGGATTTGATATGTATTTTGGTTGATTTGAGGCAGCCATTTTCTAATTTTTAGGACTAAATGTTGGATTTGATTAAGTCTAGATAGGACCACAGCCGTCCATCAACTAGACTATTCCTAGGCCAAATCTAGAATTTCACAAATCCAACCTTGTCCTTTGATTGTTTAAGCTGTAGGATGGGGTATTTTTCGGCCTTAAGGTACTTTCAACAAACCTTACTTTCCCTTATAAGTCACTCATTGGTATATTATGCTGAAGCTTAATCGTTATTTAGATATTCGCACTTAGTCCTTCGATAAACATGTTCTTTACAAATGCATCATCATCTTCCATACCTACTCTTGTCATAGTTAGTTCAATGTATTACCAATATTCACCCACGGTGCGATTTCCTTGCTTCTTATTTTTAAAGCATGAGCATTTTTCCATCAAGTAAAAATATGATACAAACGAAGCCCGGTCTTCAATCTTTCAATCTTTCACAAATAGCAATCAGCCTCTTAACCCTTTATTATTTGAAGTAGACTTACTTGGATTTGATATGTATTTTGGTTATTTGAGGTAGCCATTTTCTTATTTTCAGGACTAAATGTTGGATTTGGTTACGTGTAGGTAGGACCACAGCCGCCCATCAACTTGCCTCTTCCTCGGCCAAATCTAGAATTTCACAAGTCCAACCATGTCCTTTGATTGTTGAAGCTGTAGGATGGGGTATTTTTCAGCCTTAAGGTACTTTTAACAAACCTTACTTTCACCTATAAGTTGCTCATTGGTATATTATGTTGAAACTTAATCGGTATTTAGAGATTCTCCCTTAGTCTTTCGATATACATGTTCTTTACAAATGCATCATCATATTCCATACATACTCTTCTCATAGTTAGTTCGAGATAATACAAATATTCATCCAAGGTGCAATTTTCTAGTCTCTTATTTTTTAAGTATGAGTTTTTTCCCATAAGGTACATGGTAAAAACATGATACAAATAAATCCTGGTCTTCAATCTTTCGTAAAGAGCAACCATCGTCTTAGATTTTGATTCTTTGAATTAAACTTACTTAGATTTTAGATGAATTGTGGCTTATTTTAGGTAGACATTTTCTATTGTTTATGAATAAATATTGGATTGTATTACTTCTAGGTAGGAACACAGCCGCCCATCAACTTGGTTCTTCCTCGACCGAATATATAATTTCACAAGTCAAACCTTGTCGTTTGAGTGTTGAAACTTATTGGTACATTATGTTGAAGCTTAATCGGTATTTAGAGATTCTCCCTCAGTCCTTTGATAAAAATGTTCTTTACAAATGCATTATAATTTTCCATACCTACTCTTCTCGTATTTAGTTCATGATATTACCAATATTCATCCACGATGAGAATTTATTGCTTCTTATTTTTTAAGTACAAGTGTTTTTACATCAAGTACATGGTAAAAACATGATACAAATGAGTCCCGGTATTGTGGCTTTGATTCTTTGAAGTAGACTTACTTAGATATGAGATGTATTGTGGCTTATTTGAGGAAGACATTTTCTATTATTTGGGGTTAAATGTTGGATTGGATTACGTCTCAGTAGGACCATAGCGCTTATCAACTTGACTCTTCCTTGGCCGAATCTAGAATTTCACAAGTCAAACCTTGTCCTTTGATTGTTGAAGTTGTAGGATGGGGTCTTTTTCATCCTTATGTTACTTTCAACCAACCTTATTTTCACCTATAACTCACTTATTGGTGAGTTATACATGGTAAGTTATACATCAAATACATGGTAAAAACATGATACAAATGAAGCCTGATCTTCAATCTTTCGCAAATAGCTCTTGATTATTTGAAGTATACTTACTTAGATTTCAGATGGATTGTGCTTGATTTGAGTTAACCATTTATAATAATAACTAAAGCAGCAAGCTTTTAGCCATGTGGCATCCCCTAACTTTGTCAAATCACCTTTCCATGTCAGATTTCCACAAACAAAAAATACCTTATTTTTAAAATCTTTTCATTCAATAAAACTTGTATTTAATGTACAATTCTTTTCTATAATTTTGAAAAGTGTATCAATTAGTATATTTTCTTTTCTTAAATTTGTTTATTTGATGTATGCATTTCCCAACAGCCAACCTACCAATAAATGGTAAATATTTAATTGTATGATTTTGTTTACATATGTGATTTGTGTAAACAAACTCTTTAACATTTCATCTTCTAAAACTGTTTTGCTTTTGGATTTCTTTAGAAGACATGACTAAATTTGTGGACATCCACCCTTCTAAGACTATTTTGCTTTTAATATAGAAAAAATGCTTAGCAACTTTTCCAAGCACGTGACCATTGTAACTGAATTGAGCAAGACTGCTGAAATAAATGGAGTTGCAAATTTATTTTTCTATAAGTATTTTTATATGATAATTTATATTAAAATGTGCATAATATTGGTGTTAAAACCTTACCTTGACTTCAAAGTCATTTTTCTTGTAGTTAATTAACATTTTTTTATTTAGATTTTGTATTTTTTATATGTCATACTCCCTCTGTTTCTCTATAAGTTTCACCGTAGGTTTAGGTGTTTGAATTTAGGTGGAGAAAATGAGTGGATGAAATTGAATGTAGAATGTAAAAAGTAAAATGAGCGGATGAAATTTAAAAAATATTACTAAAAATGGAAAGTGTGCCAATATAAAAGAAATAACCCAAATAGGAAAGTGTGTCCATAATAGAGAAACGGAGGGAGTATGTATACCTCTATTTATAACTAAGAAAACTTTTGCTACTTCCTTTTAAAAGACATATAAATTTATAAATTTAATTCAATAATTATTGATTCATTATTAATAGATATTTCTTATTTTATCACTATATTTTTTGTAACGTAAAATATTTAAATTCTTGTTAAATATTCAATATAATTTATAATTTAAATAAGAAAATAGTTGTTGTCATATGTATATGAGAATTACACATGCTGAAAAATTTATTATAAATCAATATATTTATTAATATTATAATCCATTTAATGAAAGAAAATCAGCATGATATTTGTCGACATGTACATATTTTATAAAAAAAAGTATAAAATTGTATAAAAGTACTTTTACATTATAATATATATATAGTGACAAAATAAAAAAAATTAGTTGATAATGAATGAATAATTTGATTGAAGTTATACAATTATGTCTCTTTTAAAAGGAATTAAAAAAGTACGTAAGAAAATGTTCTCAAAGAAGAATAAATTATAACTATATAAACTATTTAAATTACACTATATATACATACTATTATAAAAACAACGTCTTGGGAACGATCTCTCTTTCCATAGACTTATAAAAAGATGAGTTTTATTAGAATAAAAGAAAAGTAAAGATTTTAGTTGCAATATTAAAAATTTACCATGCAACGTGCAGTAGTTATAAGTTTATAACCCGATTATGGAACCCAACAATTTTATCTTAATTTTCTAATTAGCAGTTTAAACCTAAATTTTTCAATAATTTATGAAAAGACCGTCTTTCAAGAGACAAACTCTTATTCGAATAAATAATTATTTTATGTTATCGTTGTACATAGCATTTGGAATTGACCATGTTTGTATTTGTAAATATTAATTTATAACACACAATTTAACTATGAGTAAAAAAATATTTAAGTGTAGGTAATTTTAATGGTTAATTTACTATATTATCTTTAATGTAATTTTAAAGGTATATTAATTTGATAAATGTCATCACTTCTGATTCCTACATCATCCTCTTTAAAATATTTATAATCTATAAATCTTCTATAAATATGACTAAAATAGCAACTCTTGGCCAACTGTAATCCCCACAATTAACCATTTCAGTTTGGTAAAGTGTCACTCAATGATGTTGCAATGTATGCTAATATATATTTATGCATACTCATTTTCCCTCTTCATATTTAATCATGTTTGTCAATTAGTATACAATTAATATATTGATTAATAACCTAATAAATATTTTTAAATTGGCTAATATTAATTAGTTAAAAAATAATTATTTATTCAAATAATATGAATATATAGTGCAATTTAAATAGTTTATAGATTTATAATCTTCTTTGAGAACATTTCCTTGCATATGTTTTGTAATTCCTTTTAAAACAGACATAACTATATAAATTAAATTAAATAATTATTCATTCATTAAACCTGATATTTCTTATATTTATTTTAAAAGATTTTAGTTGTAATATTAAGATTTATTTTTCAATGTGTAGTAACTACAAGTTTATAACCCGATTAATACAATCCAAAAAATTTATATTGATTTCTTCTAATTTTCCATTTAGAACTCGTTATTTCCATAACTTATCGAAAGACGGTCTTTCAAGAGGAAGACTCATTTATTTCATAACGTAGAAGTATTTTTTATACAAATTAACATTTCATTTATTTAAAGTACATATTTCTTAACAAAGATCAAGTTGATTTTCTTTCATTCAATGCATTATAATATTAATAAATATATTAATTTATAAAAATATTGTAGCATGTGTAATTCTCATGCACAGATGACAATAACTTATTACATATTCAAATTCAAATTATATTATATTTTTAAATATTCATTTATAATTCGTGCATCGGCACGGGTATTAACTAATTTTATATTGTTCAGGACTAAATTTCGGATTTGATTACGTCTAGGTAGGACCACAGCCACCCATAAATTTGATTCATTCTCGGCCGAATTAAGAATTTTACAAGTCAACCCATGTCCTTTGACTGTTGAAGCTGTAGTATGGGGTCTTTTACGCCCTTAAGGAACTTTCAATCAACCTTACTTTCACCTATGAGTCACTTAATGGTACGTAATGTTGAATCTTAATCGTTATTTAGAGATCCTCCCTGAGTTCTTCGATAAACAGGTTTTTTACAAATGCACCATACTCTCCCATACCTACTCTTCTCATAGTTAGTTAAAGATCTTACAAATATTCATCCACGATGTGATTTCCTTACTTCTTAATTTTCAAGTATGAGTGTTTTTCCATCAAGTACGTGCTAAAAACATGATACAAACAAAGTTGGGTGTTCAATCTTTCCCAAGTAGCAATCAACCTCTTCCATAATATACTCTGGATTGTGGTTGATTTGAGGTAGCCATTCTCCGTTGATTAGGGCTAAAAGTCAGATTTGAGTACGTCTGAGTAGGACCACAACCACTCATTAATTTTACTCTCCCTCGACCGAAATTAGAATTTCACAAGTCAAACCCTATACTTTGATTGTTAAACCTGTAGAATGGGGTCTTTTTCGGCCGCAAAGTAGTTTCAACCAACCCTCCTTTCACCAATAAGTCACTCATTCATACATTATGTTGAAACTTAATCTATATATATAGATTCTCCCTTAATCTTTCGAGAAACAGGTTCTCCAAAAATGCACCATCCTTTCCCATACCTGATATTCTCATAGTTAGATCAAGATATTACAAATATTCATCCCCGGTGTGATTTATTTGCTTCTTATTTTTTTAGTGTGGGTATTTTTCCAACAAGTACATGGTAAAACCATGATACAAACGAAGCCCTATCTTCAATCTTTCCCTAATAGCAGTCAGTTTCTTCCATAATATCCTCTTAATTCTTTTAAGTAGACATACTTGGTTTCAAATGGATTATGGTTGATTTGAGGTAGCCATTTTTTTATGTTTAGGAATAATATTCGGAACTGATTATGTCTAGGTAGGACCACAGCCACCCATTAATTTGACTCTTCCTCAGCCATATCTGAAATTTCACAAGTTAAACCATGTCCTTTCATTGTTGAAGTTGTAGGATGGGGTCTTTTTCGGCCTTTAGGTACTTTCAAACAATCTTAATTTCACCTACAAGTCACTCATTTGTACATTATGTTGAAGCTCAATAGATATTTAAAGATTCTCCCTGAGTTCTTCGATTACCAGGTTTTTTACAAATGCACCATACTTTCACAAACCTACTATTCTCATAATTACTTCCAAATATTACCAATATGCATCCACGCTGCAATTCCCTTGATTCTATTTTTAAGTATGAGTGTTTTTCTATTAAGTAAGTGGTAAAAAAAGGATACAAAAAATGTCCAATCTTCAATTTTTCCCAAGTACCAATCAGCCTCAATAATATTCTCTTGATTCTTTGAAGTAGACTTACTTGGATTTTGGATGGATTGGGGTTGATTTGAGGTATCCATTCTCCATTGATTAGGATTAAAATTCAGATTTTAATACATCTGAGTAGGACCACAAGCACTCATTAATTTGACTCTTCCTCTGTCGAAGTTAGAATTTCACGAGTAAAACCATATTCTTTGATTGTTAAAGCTGTAGGACGGAGTCTTTTCGGCCTCAAGGTACTTTAAACAAACCCTACTTTTGCCAATAAGTCACTCATTCATAAAACATATTGAAACTTAATCGGCATTTAGATATTCTCCCTTAATCATTGGAGAAATAGGTTCTTCACAAATGAATCATCCTTTCCCATACCTACTCTTCTCATAGTTAGTTCAAGATATTACCAATATTCATCCCCGGTGCGATTTCCTTGCTTCTTATTTAAGTGTGAATGTTTTTCCATCAATTACATGGAAAAATCATGATACAAATGAAGCCCGGTCTTCAATCTTTCCCTAATAACAGTCAGCCTCTTCCATAATATCCTCTTGATTCTTTGAAGTAGACTTACTTGGATTTCAGATGGATTGTGGGTGATATGAGGTAGCCATTTTTTTATTGTTTAGGACTAATATTCAGAATTGATTACGTGCAGGTAGAACCACAGCCGCCCATCATTTTTACTCTTCCTCGGCCATATCTAGAATTTCACAAGTCAAACCTTGTCCTTTGATTGTTGAAGCCATAGGATGGGGTCTTTTTCGTCCTTAGGTTACTTTCAAACAACCTTAATTTCACCTATAAGTCACTTATTGGTAAATTATTTGAAGCCTAAATGGTATTTAGAGATTCTACTAGAGTAGTTCGATAAACATGTTCTCTACAATTGCATCTTCTCCTATACCTACTCTTATCATAGTTAGTTCAAGATGTTACCAATATTAATCCACGGTGCAAATTCCTTAATTCTTATTTTTTAAGTACGAGTGTTTTTTCATCATGTATATGGTTAACCCATGAAACAAACGAAGCTCGGCCTTTAATCATTTGCAAATAGCAATCAGCCTCTTAGCTCTTGCATATTTGAAGTAGACTTACTTTGATTTCTGATGGATTGTGGTTGATTTGAGGTAACCATTTTCTATTGTGACTGAATATCGTATTTGATTACTCTAGGTAGGATCATAGGTACCCATCAATTTGACACTTCCTCGGTCGAATCTAGAATTTCACAAGTCAAACCCTGTCCTTTGATTATTGAATCCGTAGGATGGAGTCTTTTTCGGCATCAAGATACTTTTCAACCAACCTTGCTTTCACCAATAAATCACTCATTCATACATTACGTCAAACTTAATCGGTATTTAGATATTTTCTCTTAGTTCTTCTTTCTACATATGTATTATCATCTTCCATACCAACTCTTCTCATAATTCAAGATATTACCAATATTCATTAATGGTGCGATTTCCTTGCTTTTTATTTTTTAAGTACGAGTGTTTTTCCATCAAGTACATGATAAAAATGAAACCCAGTCTTCAACCTTTCCCAAATAGCAATCAGCCTCTTAGCTCTTGATTCTTTGAAGTAGACATACTTAGATTTCATATGGATTGTGGCTGATTTGAGGTGGAAATTTTCTATTGTTCAGGGCTAAATGTTGTATTTGATTATGTCTAGGTAGGACCATAGCCGCCCATCAACTTAACTCTTCCTCGACTGAATCTAGAATTTCACAAGTCAAACCCTGTCCTTTGATTGTTGAAGTTGTAGGATGGGGTTTTTTTTGCCTTAAGGTATTTTTTAGCAACCTTACTTTCACCTATAAGTAACTCATTGGTACATTATGTTTAAGCTTAATCTATATTTAAATATTCTCTCTTAGTCCTTCGATAAACATGTTCTTTACAAATGCATCAACATCTTCCATACCTATTTTTTTCATAGTTAGTTCAAGATATTACCAATATTAATCCACGGTACAATTTCCTTGTTTACTGTTTTTATGTACAAGTGTTTTTCCATCAAGTACATGGTAAAAAATGATACAAATGAAGCTCGAACTTCAATCTTTCTCAAATAGAAATCAGCCATTAGCTCATGATTATTTGAAGTAAACTTACTTAGAAATCAAGTGTATTGTGGTTGATTTGAGGTATCCTTTTTTATTGTTCATGACTAAATCTTGGATTTGATTACATCTAGGTAGAACCACGGCCGTCCATCAACTCGACTCTTCCTCGGCCGAATCTAGAATTTCACAAGTCAAACCCTCTCCTTTGATTGCTGAATCTATAAGATGTGGTCATTTTCAGCCTTAAGGTACCTTTAACCAACCTTACTTTCATCTATAAGTCACTCATTGGTACATTATGTTGGATCTTGAATTTCACGAGTATTTTTCCATTAAATACATGGTAAAACCATGATACAAACGAAGCCCGATCTTCAATATTTCACAAATAGCAGTCTGCCTCTTAGCTCTTGATTATTTGAAGTTGACTTACTTAGATTTAAGATGGATTGTGGTTGATTTGAGGTAGCCATTTTCTATTATTCAGGACTAAATGTACATCAATCTTTTGCAAATAGAAATCAGCCATTAGCTCTTGATTATTTGAAGTAGACTTACTTAGATTTCAGATGTATTGTGGTTTATTTGAGTTAGCCATTTTTTATTGTTCATGACTAAATGTTGGATTTGATTACGTCTAGGTAGGACCATTGCTGCCCATCAATTTTATTCTTCCTTGGCCGAATCTAGAATTTCACAAATTAAACCTTGTCCTTTCATTGTTGAAGTTTTAGGATGGGGTGTTTTTCGTCCATAAGGTACTTTTAACCTATCTTAATTTCACCTATAAGTCACTCATTTGTAAATGATGTTGAAGCTCAATCAAAATTAAAAGATTCTCCCTCAGTTCTTCGATAAACGGGTATTTTACAAATGCAACATCCTCTTTCATTCCTACTATTCTCATAATTACTTCAAAATATTACAAATATTCATCCACAGTGCGATTTCCTTGCTTCTTATTTTTTAAGTACGATTGTTTTTATATCAAGTAAGTGGTAAAAACATGGTACAAACAAAGTTTGATCTTCAATCTTTCCCAAGTAGCAATCAGCCTCTTCCATAATATTCTCTTGATTCTTTGAAGTAGACTTCTTGGATTTTGGATGGATTGGGGTTGATTTGAGGTAGCCATTCTCCGTTGATTAGGACTAAAAGTTAGATTTTAATATGTCTGAGTAGGACCACAAGTGCTCATTAATTTGACTCTTCCTCTGCCGAAGTTAGAATTTCACGAGTAAACCCCTATACTTTGATTGTTAAAGCTGTAGGATGAGGTCTTTTTTGGCAAACCTCACTTTTGCCAACAAACCTCACTTTTGCCAATAAGTCACTCATTTATACAATATGTTGACACTTAATCGGTATTTAGAGATTCTCCCTTGATCATTCGAGAAACAGGTTCTTCACAAATGAATCATCCTTGAATACCTACTCTTCTCGTAGTTAGTTAAAGATATTACAAATATTCATCCCCGGTGCAATTTCCTTGCTTCTTATTTTTTATGTGTGAATATTTTTCCATCAATTACATGGTAAAACCATGATACAAATGAAGTCCGGTCTTCAATCTTTCCCTAATAGTAGGCAGCCTCTTCCGTAATATCCTCTTGATTCTTTGAAGTTGAATTACTTGGATTTCGAATGGATTGTGGCTAATATGAGGTAACCATTTTTATTGTTTAGTACTAAGATTCAGAATTGTTTACGTATAGGTTGAACCACAGCCGCCCATCAATTTGACTCTTCCTCAGCCTTATCTAGAATTTGACAAGTCAAACCCTATACTTTGATTGTTGATGCCGTAGGATGGGGTCTTTTTCAACCTTAGGTTACTTTCAAACAACCTTAATTTCACCAATAAATCACCCATTGGTCCATCGATAAACATGTTCTTTACAAATGCATCATCGTCTTCCATACCCACTCTTCTCATAGTTCAAGATATTACCAAGATTCATCCAAGGTGCGATTTCCTTGCTTCTTATTTTTTAAGTAAGAGTGTTTTTAAATCATGTACATGGTAAAAAAAATGATACAAATGAAACCCATTTTTCAATATTTCACAAATAGCAATCAACCACTTAGCTCTTGATTATTTAAAGTTTACTTACTTCGATTTCATATGGATTGTGGTTAATTTAAGGAAGCCATTTTATATTGTTTCGGACTGAATGTTGGATTTGATTACGTGTAGGTAGGACCACAAACGCCCATCAACTTGACTCTTCCTCGGCCAAATTTTGAATTTCACAAGTCAAACCTTGTCGTTTGATTGTTGAAGCTTTAGGATGGGGAATATTTTGGCCTTAATGTACTTTCAACCAACCTCACTCTCACCTATAAATTACTTATTAGTACGTTATATTTAAGCTTATGTGGAATATAGACATTCTCCATCAGTCCTTTGATAAACATGTTGTTTACAAATGCATCATCATATTCTATACTTACTTTTCTCATAGTTCAAGATATTACAAATATTCATCCAAGGTGCGATTCCTTGCTTCTTATTTTTTAAGTAAGAGTGTTTTTAGATCAAGTACATGGTAAAAAATGATACAAATGAAGCCTGTTCTTCAATATTTTGCAAATAGCAATCAGCCTCTTAGCTTTTGATTATTTGAAGTAGACTTTTTTAGACTTCATATGGATTGTGGTTGATTTGAGGTAGCCATTTTTATGAGACATCAAATGCATGTGTTTACCTAATCATTTAACATCTCTTTTGTTATCTTTTTGTTTGAAGATTGATAGATTTAGGTAGGTTTACATCATAAGGGGTTTAGATAACCATTTTCGGTTTTCGTATCTAAATCCTTCATTTTGCA
>JAULKM010149794.1:0-17388 GCA_032355605.1 Rubia tinctorum | reverse complement strand
ATATTGATCTATGGGGGCCTTATAGTGTTGCTACACTTTCTGGTTGCAAACATTTTCTAACCATTGTAGATGACTATACAAAATATACCTGGACAATCTTGATTAAGTCCAAGGATACTGTTCCATTCATTTTGAAATCTTTCTTCATACTGATGAAGAATCAGTTTAATACTTCTGTGAAAACAATCAGAACAGACAATGGTTCAGAGTTTATTAACAACACATTCAATGTCATTCTGTCAGAGCTAGGTATTTTTCACCAAAAGACCTGCTCATACACTCCACAACAAAATGGAGTGGTTGAAAGGAAACATCAACATCTTCTATGTGTTGCTAGGTCTCTCTTGTTTCAGACACATCTTCCAAACAGGTTCTGGGGAGACTCAATTCTTACTGCTACTTTTCTTATTAATAGAATTCCTTCAGCTGCTCTATCTTGGAAATGTCCATATACACTTCTCTTGAATCAGTCACCTGATTATTCTCTGTTAAAAACATTTGGTTGTCTTTGTTTTTCTACTGATACAACACCTCATAAAACAAAGTTTCAGCCTAGAGCTTTGCCTTGTCTAATGATAGGGTATCCACCAGATAAAAAGGGATATAAACTCTTTGATATCACTCATCATAAGATTATCATCTCTAGAGATGTCATTTTTCATGAGCAAATATTTCCCTATGCCACAAAATCAAAACCCTCTGATTCCATCTCCTTACCTGTTGTTCTTTCTCATTACAATCAGTCTTCTTTTATTGATTCTTCTTCTCCTATTCATTGTTCATCTTCTGATCCATTTCACACAAATACCAAGTCTGCTGACATTTTGTCTCATTCCCATTGTTCCTCACCTTCCATGACTCAACACATAGATAAAAATGATCTATCTCATTCTTACTGTTCTTCACCTTCCATGATCTAGCACACACATGACACTGAACCAATATCACCTCCTGATACATCTCTTCCACTCCCTCATTATCACACAGAACCTACTCTCAGAAAAAGTACCAGATGCATACAAAAACCTGTTTGGCAAAATGATTTTGTACTTAACACCTTGCATGATCCATCTTCTCCACCTCAATTTTCTTCTGCATATTTGGCATTTCTTGCTCAAGTCTCAAAAATAAAAGAACCACAGTCATATAAAGATGCAAGTTTACATGCAGAGTGGATTGCTGCTATGAATTCTGAATTGCAGGCTCTTGAAGAAAATGATACATGGGAGCTTGTTGATTTACCACCTGGAAAGAAACCTATTGGATGTAAATGGGTATACAAGATTAAATTCTTGGCAGATGGGAGCATTGACAGATATAAGGCAAGACTTGTTGCTAAGGGTTTTAATCAAATTGAGGGAGTTGATTATTTTGATAGCTTCTCACCTGTTGCTAAAACAGTTACCATAAGACTCTTCTTGGCCATCTCAGCAGCAAAGAACTGGAGTATTCAGCAGCTTGACATTAATAATGCATTTTTGCATGGATACTTGGATGAAGAGGTTTATATGTTCCCTCCTGCAGGTTATGCCAGAGCCTCTGGACATCAAGTTAGCAAGCTGAAAATATCTTTATATGGTCTTAAACAGGCATTTAGACAGTGGAATGCTGAGTTGACTAAGGCACTCTTATCTTATGGCTTTGATCAGTCATAGAATGACTACTGCATATTCACCAAGTCCTCTAATGATCAGCACTTGGCCTTGATTGTTTATGTGGATGATATCTTGATTGCTAGTTCTGATCATGATGTAATTCAATCAATCAAAGATTATCTGCATTCCATGTTCACCATCAAAGATCTTGGACCAGCCAGATTCTTTCTTGGACTTCAACTGGCCAGATCACAAGCAGGAGTATATCTTTCTCAAAGAAAATACATCCTTGACATCGTTGAGGATACTGGCTGCCTTGGAGCCAAATATACATCCTCTCCACTTCCTGCTACATGGGATATGACAGCTCCTTCTCCTTTCCTAGCCGATCCCAGTGTATATAAGAGACTCATTGGAAGATTACTTTATCTCAATGCCACAAGGCCTGATGTAACTTATGCTGTCAACCAGCTCAGCCAATTCATGCAGTTTCCAATTGAACATCACTTATCAGGGGCTCTTCATGTGGTTAAGTATCTTCACACTAATCTCTCTCATGGTGTATTCTATCCTAGTTCTAATACTTTTTAGCTCACAGCATATTGTGATGCTGATTGGGCTATATGCAAGGATTCCAGGCAATCTGTCACTGGTTTTTGCATATTTCTTGGTCATGCCATGATTTCTTGGAAATCAAAGAAGCAAAAACAGTTTCCAGATCATCTGCTGAGTCCGAATATAGGAGCATGGCTCTTACAACCACTGAACTCCAATGGATTTCTTATTTGTTAACTAATTTTCAGGTTCCTTTACAGCTTCCAATTCCTCTTTGGTGTGATAATAAAGCTGTAATTCACATTGTGTAGAATCCCAAGTTCCATGAAAGACCAAACACATAGAGATAGATTGCATGTCACTAGAAATCAGTTTAAGGCTGGTTTTCTTGTGCCTCGTCATATTTCCACCAAACTTCAACTAGCTGATCTTTTTACAAAATCTTTGGCTACTCTTGTTCTTCATTTATTGTTAGTCAATATGAACTTCTTTGCTTTGTCCCAAGTTCATCTTGAGGGGGGAGTGAAAGAGTTAAATGATGGCAGCTTAAGTTAGTTAGATAGCAGCTTAAGTTAGTTAGCTTTCTTTAGTTAGTTACCTTTCAGTTAGTTAGTTTGGGCACTTTTCTTTGTATATATATAGCAGTGTTGTACAGATCATATGGTGATGAATATATAGAAAATTTCTTCCCAACTTCCTCTCTGAAATAACTGATTTCTTGATTGTGTGTTACTATGTGTTCATCGAGTTCATGAGTTCTTCATGATTCTGAACTTTGACAAAGTTATATAGTAAATAAGAGGGCCAAAGTATAAGGTTTAAATAAGACTGTTACAATTATCGACCAAACCTAATCAGCAAACTGCTTCCACAACGAGCCTCTTTGTGACATCTCCACCGTAGTTCGTCGACCCAAAAACACTCCGAGTAGCAGAATTGGTGCAACTTTCCTTTCCAACGTACAAATTTTGCACAGTAGAAACGGCACTCCTGGCTGAAGAAATCCACAGGGATTTCAGGAGCTAAAAAACTGGATGCAGTAAAAGAATGAAACCGCAAGGTTTTGGGAAAATTTTCTGTGGATTGATTAACTTAGAACACTGATTACACATGAGTTCTATATATAGACTAACTAGTTTCATCTAACTGTATTTACAAACTGCAAACAGAAAACTAACCATCCATCTAACTGCTAACTAAAATTGAACATCATTTAACTAACTTGAGCAACTTCGGGTAGCTTCAGTTTGCAGCTTGAAGCTTCGGTTTGCTCTGCTGCACATATTCTTCACCCTCCCCTCAAAATGAAGCTTCTTGTGGTGAACAAAAGCCCATTTTGAAAAGTAAAGGATAAAGACTAGTAGCAGGAAGTAGTTTTGTGAAGCCATTAGCCAATTGATGCCGAGAAAACACGTGAAGTGGATCAATAAAACCAGCAATGTAGGCATCTCGGACAAAATGACAATCAATTTCGATGTGTTTTGTTCTTTCGTGAAACACTGGATTCTCAGTAATCTGAAGGGCAGCAGTGTTGTCACAATGAAGAGGAATTGGCAATGAACAAGGAATCCGGAAATCTTTGATCAGAAAAGAGATCCATTTCAATTCAGCCACAGTCATAGCCATACTCCTATATTCTGATTATGTGGAAGATCGTGATACAGTATGTTGCTTCTTGGATTTCCAAGAAATAAGAGATGAACCCAAGAACACACAGAAACCAGTGATTGATCTTCGATTCAGTTTACAAGTTGCCCAATCTGCATCGCAAAATACAGTAATTGAAAGATCATCCTGAGCTGGAAAGAACAAACCATGTTGTGAACAACCTGTAAAATACTTAGCAATATGCAGTGCTGCATCCCAATGATACTTAGTAGGTTTTTGAACAAATTGGCTCAACTGAAGAGCTGCAAAAGTAATATTTGGTCCGGTAAATCCCAAATACAACAACCTTCTTATCAACCTCTTGAAAGGGCCAGGATAATTCATCAGAGGAGATTGTTCATTTAGAGATTTCCAATCCGCAAGAAGTGGAGAAGCAGAAGATTTTGCTGAACTTAGACCAAGATCAGCAACAATGTCTGTAATATACTTCTCCTGACTCAAGAAAAGGCCATCTGGAGAATGTGCTAACTCAATTCCCAAGAAAGAATTAGCCCGGCATAAGTCCTTTATAGTAAACAGCTTGTGAAGATAATTTTTAAGATCAGTAATAGCCTGTTCTGAGTTGATTGCTATTAACACATCATCTACATAAACTATTAAGGCCAGCTTGAGTGAACCAGAAAACATCAAAAAGAGGCAGTGATCATTCTTTGACTGAACTAAGCCATAAGCAGCTAGATATTTGTAAACTCTGCATTCCACTGTCTAGTTGCTTGCTTTAGTCCATACAAAGATTTCCTCAGCTTGCAGACTTGCCCAGGTTTAGCTTTAAAATATCCATCTGGTGGCTTTAGATACAGATCTTCATGTATAAAGCCATGCAAAAAAGCATTATTCACATCAATTTGATGGATGTGCCAAGACCTTGCTGCAGCAATTGATAGAAACAATCTTACTGTAGCTTGTTTGGCTACTGGAGAGAAAGAGTCATAATAGTCTTGACCTTCTATCTGTGTGAATCCTTTAGCTACTAATCTAGCCTTTAATCTCTCCACTGTCCCATCCTGATTGTACTTGACCTTGTAAATCCACTTAGAGCCAATTGCTCTTTTTCCATGAGGTAAAGAGACTAATTCCCAAGTATCATTAGACTCCAAAGCATTCAGTTCAACTTGCATAGCTTTCATCCACTGCTCATTCTTGCTGGCTTGCTTATAAGAATGAGGTTCAGGAATGTTGTAGCATGACTTCCCTGGATAAAAATGGGGTTTTAGATTAGCTAGTTTAGGGCGTTGTGTTCGACTGACCAGACGCAACTCGGGTTCTCCCCCTAATAAATGATGGTCTTTAAGTCTCTATATGCCAGATTGCGCGTGGAGCAAGCTCTCATACACCATGTTGGTGTGGAGCTCTGATACACCTTCACGGTCTATCAAGTGGGACGCTCACCCTACTCACCCTCTGTGAGCTAATCATGTGGGATTTATTCACACTTTGTAATAGTTAGGTTTTTTCCCTCATTTTAGTAATGAGTTTTCAATAGTTTATTAGTGCATCGATTGTAATAGAAGATAGACTAGCAGTAGTACTAGTCTATCACCAAAATTGTAAACTATTTTTTTATCTTAATGAGAAGGGCCCTACTATTTGTTTAAAAAAAAGGCAAGAATTATGAGATCGAGGCACTAACAAAAGACTGACCTTCTCTCTATAGTGTCTGACCTTTGGAACTACTCCCCCCGTCCCACCATTATTGGCATATTTACTTTTTTACGATTTTCAATGATCATGTTTGACTGTCAATAACTCTAGTTACATATAACAATTTTACATAAAAAATTAATATTTAAAAAATAAATGTTAAGACGAGTCTAACAATATCTCATGTGATATATATATTATAAATATATTATATTATATTTAGAGTCGATTTTT
Source organism: Rubia tinctorum (assembly GCA_032355605.1). NCBI lineage: Eukaryota > Viridiplantae > Streptophyta > Magnoliopsida > Gentianales > Rubiaceae > Rubia > Rubia tinctorum. The sequence goes on along the minus strand of JAULKM010149794.1, from coordinate 11,695 downwards.
CAAATTTGACTTTTATAAAGTAAACATATCAATAATGGTGGGACTGAGGGAATATTTTATAGGAATAGCTATATCATCTTGAGTTTACATTGATTGGAAAGAGCTTATGTAACACGACTCAGAAGGAGCTTTCAACTTTACACGACTTATTACCTATGCATCCTCAAATAATTTGACAACACATTAATGTTGATGCAAGAAAAGAGTATAGTGGCACACACGTATAGTAACTTTGTTTTCTGTGACCCATATTTCCTTTGAAGAGAAAATCAGCAATAAATCTTGAATAAATTATCTTCTGCTAAGACTTTATTTGACAAAATTGTTAAATTTTAGTTGTTGGTTACTCATTTTTTTTAGATAGTTTAATTATAAATACTTCATTTGAGAGATGATTCTGGTAATTCGATATTTGCGGCCTTCCAGTATATAGGTACTATCTATGTTGCACCGAGTCGGGGACGGGTACCTAAACGGGTATGGGGACAGGGATGGGAAACGGGAAAATTTTATAATTATGGATACGGATACGACAAGAGAACGGATAAAATAAAATAATAAAACTATATAAATTTTAATTTTAATATCAAATAAAGTTCACGGCACAAAAAACCAAATAAAGCAATGTGCCAATAAACTAATAAACAAATGTGCCAATAAACCAAATAATAAACACTTCATGCAACTTGCATTCGTAATAACATACTACACAATAGACAAATAAATCAATGATTACATTCAACAGAAAACAATAAAGCTGCCAAAGGTTAAAGTACTGGTCAACTTTTACGGAATACATATTCGAAAATAAAGCAGAAGAAACAGAGCAACGAAAAGAAGAAAACAGATCAACGAAAAGGAAGCGAAAATTAGGTCAAACATGGAGGGAACAGCTAACCGTTGGACGTACCCAAGCTGTTTCCATCCCAGGTCTCTTCCCCGTAGCGTCCCCAACCGGAGAAGGCAATCGGTTCCCCGTCCCCGTGCATCATAGGGTACTATTACAGGTTTCCAAATTGAGGTTAAAACTCTCATTATTTCGGCACCCCCTTATGGGATACCTGTCGCTGGGGCCCATGGCACTGATATTTCGGCCCCCAGTCGATCGGTGCTTAAGTATGGTGGTGCTGAAATATAGTTACTGTGGCATCGGTAAACAAAATTGGTGCTAGAAACGAAGAATCAACACCGATATAATGAACAGGTGCTCCATATAATATATCAGCACCGGTATTTCAGATGTTGGTACTGTTTGTTGAATCGTTGTTTAGACACATTGATAATGATTAACGGTTCTTTCCTAGCACCGGTTCATGTTCATAAATACATATACCAGCACCGGTATGTTAATAATTATCTGGTGCCCTGGCCTTGGCGGATGTATGTGTATAGAACCGGTTCAAATATTCGTAAAACCGGTTCTTTATTTTTGTAATACTGGTGCATGAATTTTCCCAATTTGCAATTTTCTCTTTTAATTTATCCAGGCTCACCCCAAACTGAAACCTGGGAAAAATCATAAGAGTAACTTAGAAGATCCAAGAACACAGAATATAAAAATTAAATTGATTCTAAGCAATGAAAATTGAAAAAGTAAAAAATCTAAACAAGTGAAATAAAAGGAATCCATCCATATGATAATTAAAGAAAAAAAGAGTATATATGTTCGAAATTAAATACACGTTGAAATACAAGAGTTCCACCTAAGTGTTGAATTTTTTGGAAGACACGTTCACCCAACCTTCACACCATGTGTCATCGACGTCTGTTATCTCCTTGCCATTGTACGCTCCTCTTGCCGGGGAAATATCTATTGTGTACAAAATAACTCTATGATTAATTACGAGAAGTTAATCAGTAAGAAACGTTTAATATTTAATATGTCAACCAACCTCCAGAATAGCTGTAGAGGCTTGTTCAACAATAGTTCTTCCAAGAATAAGAGACTAACTAAAAATGATTCTCATTCACTCTCAAGTGAAGTTTCAGCACTAATTTGATTCGAATGAGGCAAGTTTGAAATAGTTAAAAATGAGGCACCCTCAGTTTGAAATTAAAGAAGGAGACGCCTTCAAATTTGAAATAGTGGTAATGAGTTGGCATGCGATGCCCTCTAACTAATACTTCTTCCATCAACTTTGTGCACGTGTACAATTTGTCGAAGAAAACGAATTAAAATGTCAAAATTATGCAGTTTTTAAGCACCAAAGAAACATGGTGTGTATAACTATGTTTTAACTATGTATTTAACGTTAACTGTGTTTTGTTGTTTAACACACCATGTTAAACATTTAATGTTAAACACACCATGTTTACTTGGTGGTCATAAATGACAAACACTCCACATTTTAAATTGTGGAGTGCTGCAAATCGTACTGTACTTTTCATAATGGAAGAAGCATTAATTAGTGAGAGGGCGCACTGCATGAATACAGAGCAACCAATACACCCGGGAAAATCTAAATTCATCCAAAACTAGGCATAAACATCAACTTGAAATCATCAAAACAAGCAAAAGAAATCTGTAAATCTTAATCTAGTTCATCCTGGAATCAACGCTCCTAAGAGCCATCAATCCACAACAATACACTTTAATAATAAACCATTTCACCCCAAAAACTTGTACACTCAATATATATACAGTATGATAGAATCCATTACCACGAAACACATATACTATCAATAACAATGACATTGTAGTTGTTTGAGGCTATTCAAACTACATCATAAACTCTTCAACATCACACAATCAACTATATCGAATTCATTTTAGAAAAAAAAAACTTCACTATCATACATGCTCCATTGTATCTAACACACTCTATGACAAAAACTACAACATCACACAATAAACTATATCACACTTCAACATAACACAATCAACAATATGTCGCACATTTTATGAAAAACACCTAAACATCACACAATCATCTATATCACACTTCAACATAACACAATCAACAATATCTCACATCTTAGGACAAACACCTAAACATGAAACCATACACAATTATACAATATCTCACACATTTTAGGACAAACACCTAAACATCAAATCATACTCCACTATATGTCAAACATTTTAGGACAAAAACATCAACATCACACAAATCACAAAATGAACAAAATCTCACACAAACTCCCACGCATTGGGCCGGATGGTGCATCGGGCCGAGATGGTGTGCCGCGGGGAAGATGGTGTGCATCGGCGTCGAAGCCTTCATAGTGCGACTAGGCGGCAGCCTAGAGAGGGAGATGTGGTGGAGGAGGAGGGAGAGCATGGAAAGGAGGTTGGTGGAGGAAAATGGTAGGGCAATGAGGGTGGGTTAGATTTAGGGTTTCAGATTTAGTTTATAAAGACAAAGATTTAATGGTTAAGATTCAATCAACAAAAGAAATCAATGTGCAGATGAAACCAAGTTGGGCTCCTTTTTTAAATTTATTTTTAAACCGGTGCTAAATGTGTATAAAGCAGTTGCTTGAGGCTTCCTTGGTTTTTTATTATTATTTTACAATACGAGAGAAAACTAAGGAAATTTTCCTAAGTCTAGAGCACCGGTACAAAAATAGGTGCTGGTTTAGTGAAACCCGTGCCAAGAAAATAATAAAGAAGTTGCGTGGAGCTGCTTAATCCCGACAGGGATTATAATCCCAACACTAGTTCATGATACCGATGCCTATACAATTACAGTTGGGTTGAAAACTTTTCAACGCAATCAGTATTGGGAAGGAAATAAAATTTCGTAACAGCACCGGTGTGAAAACCGTTGCCAAAATGGATTTGAAGAAAATTAATTTCCTGCCAGGTGTAGCCCATTTTTTTTGGATTTTCCAACTCTAAAATCCCTAGCACTGGTACTTCAACACACCAAACCGGTGCAGATTTTTAAATCTACTACTTTTCAATATTTAATTTAAGTCCCCTGTTGGGGGAAAGTTTTGTCCATTAATTTTTTTATGTGCAATTGGACTCAAAAATATTCAATTCAACATTCAATAGAGCTCGTGTTTTGAAATTGTGTCCGATGGATACCCAAAAACTCTCTGATAAGAACTTTGTTAAAATGGCAATGTTGCCCAAAACTAAATTACACCTATTTTTGTAGCCAAATAACCCCATATTGTGTATTTTGGGTTAATATATATTTTAAAATAAATGTCATGTTTTAATGTAATTGGGTAAAGCGCTAGTACATGTTCTAAAGTATCTTACTCTAGATAACTTTGAAGTTAGGAAGTCCAAACGAGAAGTTTTCTTTGTGAGTTATTTCCACCAAATATGCAACATTTTATTGATTTGTTCTAGGAATTGACACTAGGGTTCCATAATGTAGGATTGCATCCGAGTGGAATTAAATTTAAAACTCCGAGTAAATATTTTGCTTTTTAAGGTCCCTCCAAGAATCTTGGAAATGACAAAACTTGAATTGGTGATTCAACAGTGCAATTGATTATTGTATTCATAACTACACAATTATGACTTGATTGGGTAAATGGAACATCATCAAAACCGATCGTAGAAAACAATTATTTTCATAAATTGTTGTGTTGTCCAAAAATAAGTCTCACCTTAACCATTGATTTGAAACACTTGATTCTTGTTTTTATATCCTAAATTAATGAATTCTAAATAATGAAAATTTTTTATTGTATAAATTTCAAATCAATAGTACATGTCCTAGAATAAATTGTGAAAAAAAGTTTGGAAACATGAACGGAAAATCATATTTCTTTACCACCATAAAGTTAATTTAAAAGAATTATAATTCTCGAAGTAGTGGATAATAATTATATTTCGTCTGCAAAATAACATAAGATTGTTCCAAACCACCACAAACAAAATAATTTGTGAAAAAATCATAATATTAATTAGGACAATGAGGATCAAAATTCATGAATAATATCTAGCAAACGACTCTTCATACAACATCTGTACATCTTCTGAGCTGGTCTAAACATCGCTCTGCCCAACGTCCGGGACTGGATATGTAGGAAAAGGTCCAAATGATTTTATGGCGTCCGGGAACTGGTATTAAAAAATTTACCCATGTGATCGCACCAGGACCTGTAATTTTTCATTCCGTCAGCAGACTTTGTACACCTGCCTCCAACGCCGCGACTCTAGAATCCAAAGAAGGACCCACATTGTCCAGAGAAATTTTGTAGAAAGAGTCTGCTGTAATCTTACCAATTGGTTGCCAGTATATGTCGTGCAGATAATAGGGCACACCAGATTTTGTGCATAGTTTGGAGATGAGGCTGCAGAAACCGTAACAACCTGATTTCTCTTCACCATTTCTCGAAGCGTTCGCCATTTGCCTACCTACATCCTAGTACAGTTTCTTTTTAATGGCATACAGATGTATCAACCTCATACAGTGAACCTCAGTGTTCACTGTGACGGGATCAAGTCTGTATTCTATGAAGTGGTACCATCCATTCATCTCAGACGTGAGTTGCTTCTTTGGAATCTTTGTCCAACCTGGTTTCACGAGAGAATCGACATCGGTTCCCGCCCTAGTTACCGTTCTCATGATCTCCTGTCCCGTGGGATCGTCAAAATCCCAACCCTCCTCGTTCTGGAATGCAAGAACTTCATCCTCCTCGGGGGGAACAGTTTCCAACTTGCACGAATCGTTTATGGATTCATCAGTCAATTTCATCATTTTCCCACAACAAAATGCCTCATCCCACATCGCACCACACCGCAAACTATCATAGAACTCACTCACTATGCTAAGGTTGAACATTGGAGGCGTGTCATACAATTTCTCCCACCCAAGTGGCCGGATAGATTCCTGAAAGGGGGAGCTTCTTCGATTCCTCTCTCAGGAAAATGTTGCCTTGTTTTGTACGTTTGTTCAATTAACTTTGCCTACTCAGAGATGAACCTCTTCTCTTGTTGTTGAGTGTTGGATTACATCTCCAAATAGGAAGAGAATGCATTGTGTGACCTCTTTAGTGGAATTTTTGGTGTCATATCTTATAATGTCCACTCAGGCATTTCAACAAACACCCTCCATGCATTAAAAAAACCTGTAGAATACTAGTTTTGATGAAGATCAACAAACGCTCAATGTGATCCAATAAAATCCAAGATATAATTATATGTAGTTATTACACATTAACGCTATGTGCATAATTGCAACATCGAACAAAGTTGTTATTGGAGAGAAAAGTGAAACAACATTTTTCCAACACCATTGAGTTCATGATAAATAATCTTGTAGAATGAAGAACGATGTTTGAAAGAGAACTCGCCTTATTCCTTTGCAGATCTTGGGAATATAAACCGATGGGGAAGATAGGCTAGATTTCCTCTCCGAGAATTAGAAAAGGAAGACCAAGAAAGTGCAGTACAAACTATCGATATGTATGTATTTGCAACTTAAAATCATTAGCACCAACATGAAACTCATAAACAGGTGCCAGAAATTGAATAAGTAGCTGCCTGAGGCTGCTTTGAATTAATTTTTTTGCCATTTCTATCAGCCCGAGAGCAACCTTGTGAAATAAATTCTAAGTAGACAGCACCGGTACTGAAACTGGTACTAGAAACGACAAAACCGGTGCTATTATAACCCATATGCAACTGCTTCATACTGCTTAATCCTAACTTTTTTATTCATTTTGAATCAGAGAACCAATTACAAAATATATTCTAATTACTCAGTATCGATAAAAAGATCGGTGCTGAAAATATAACTACCAATGCCAAGGATGCAACAAAGCAGCTGCCCATGGCTGTCTTGAATTATTTTTCTAGAGTTGTTTCACAACCCGAGAAAGTGAAAATATTTATTCTAAGTATGTAGCACCGGAACAAAAATCGGTGTTGAAATGTAAACTACCGGTGCCTGTAAAAGGAAAAGCAGCTGCTTACGGCTACCTAGAATATTTCCTGCCAAAATAAATATTCTCCTCCCATATGGGCCCCATTTTCAAGGCACTGGTTTTATGCATACCAGCGCTATAGTTTTACATAGGCACTGGCAACATGCATTGTACCGGTACTATAATTTTTCCTCCATTTTTTATGGCGCTAAATACACTGTTGGGCACATGAAACCCTATTCCAGCACTGGTCTCATGCACCCTATTTGGTAGTACCGGTGCTATTTAATATGTATGTCACCTGTTTTTAGCACCGGTTACTATATTTCGGTGCTGACATTCATTGACAACACCGATTTACTATAATTTTTTCATAAAACCCGTGCCTTACATATATTCAGCACAGGTTTTTTCCCCAGACAAGGAACCGGTGGCTAAGTAACTGTTTTCCAATAGTGTCCTCTGGTTGGATTGGGAAAATGCTTCCTAAAAGACTACAACACACATTAAAGTTGATTTTGAAGTTTTACTAAATAGAAAAAGTGCTTTTATAACCCAACCTAATTGACATAAGTGCCAATATAACCTTCCAGTGTTCGAAAGTGCCAATATAACTCTAGATAATCAGTGTAAGTGCCAATATAACCCTCTCCGGTAACTTTTTGCATGAATTTTGTAAAAATACATTTTTCCCTTCAAGGAAAAATACAAAAAATAGAAAATGACTTTATTACCCTCAGAGTCATTGCCCCAAATATTGTCGTTGGACCGCCGCCGGATCACTGTTGCACCACCACCGTAACAGATGGGGTTATATCAGTACATTGTGAAAACTAATATGGTTATATCAGCACATTCCTAAAACTTATAGGGTTATATCAGCACTTTCGCAAAAAATGTAGGGTTATATCAGCACATACTATATAATAAATGGGTTTTGATAATATTTTTTTTAATTTTCTTGTGTTTAGTCTGGATTGATGGTTGGGTGACTTTTGGTGTTGTGTGTGGTTGTTATTTTGTTGTGTTCTTTGACTTGGGGTTTTTAATGTTGATGAGTTTTGAAATGAGGCTACAATATGTGATAATGGTGTTTAATATGAATGATGGTGCTATGAATCTTATGATGTCAAATTTTATAGTGTATAAGATGTTACTATAATGTGATAATGGTGTATATGATGATATGGTCGCCGGTTAAGGCCATTCGAGTACCACACACTTAACTTTTACAATATGTACTAATATAACCTTACAATAATTTTTACTAATGTGCTGATAGAACCCTATAACTTTTATGAATGTACTGATATAACCTTATCGGTTTTCATAATGTGTTGATATAATCCTACCTGTAACGGCGGCGGTGCAGCGGCGGTTCAGTAGTAGTCCGGCGGTGGTCGACGGCGGTCTGGCGGTGGTTCAACGAACTCTAAGGGTAAATTTGTCAACTCAAATTCAGATTTTAACACTAAGGGTATTTTGGACATTTTACATACAATCAATGCCGAAAAATGAAAGTCAATGCCGGAAATGGGGTTTGAGGGTTATATTAGCACTTACATTAACTAGTTAGGAATATTTTTGCACTAAAAATTATCTGAGAGTTATATTGATATTTAGTCAAATAGGTAGAATTATATTGGTATATATCCCTAAATTAATAATCTATCTTAATGTTATATAATCCATTATCTATTACAAGTCAATAGAAAAAGAAATCTAAAGATATGTGTAAAACAAGGATAAGGATAATAAAGTTTATTCAAATTTATCAAACCCTTCATAACAAGTGGAATGCATATTTTGATGATCATAAAGGTTAGAAATTGCCTAACCTTTACTTGCATGTTTTGTAAGAGAATCCGCCACCACATTTGCTTCTCTGACCATCTTCAAACAACTTCTACAGAACTTTGTAAATTTTGATGATAATATTTAGTAGGGATATATAGCAATATAGATATTCCGGCATTAACTCACCACTTCCGGTCATTGACCAACAAAAAATGACCAAAATGTCCTTTGGGTCAAATTCAAAATTTTTGAAAGACTATTCTACACCCAGTACAACCACCTCCAGCGTCGTTCGTCATAGCCACCGATGTTTGTTCGGCCACCTCCGGCGCTGCTCTGCCACAACCACTGCCACTGCACCTTACCTCTCCTATCGCTCCATTAATTTTAACGTCACTCCGCCACCAACGCCACTCTTGCTCACAACATAAAAAAACACCGAAGGCCACCTGCTCACAACCTCAACAGGTAGTGCCACATGCTCGTTGTGCGGAATTGGGGTCTCCGGCGACGGTATTCCATACCGACAATGCCCTTCGACTACCTTGTTTGTTTTTGTTCGTTTGTGGTTCCACCCACGCTACCTAGCTCCACCACCATTGATGCCCCAAAGCCACCCACCTCTGACGCCACCGCAAAACCCTAACCCATCCCGCCCAAAGCCACCCTGCTATGCCACCATCGCGATGTCCCGACTCAGCCCACCCCCGGCGCCACCGAAAAACATGAACCCACCTCGCCCGATGCCATTCTGCTCCGCCACCATCATGACGCCACCCCATCTGACGCCACCATGCTCCGACGCCACCCCAGTTGAGAAAATTGACGAAGAAGACAAATTACCAAATCGAAGAAGAATCAAAGCAGCGAATTGATGCCACCCTGATTGAGCAAATCGAAGAAGAAGACAAAACAACAACTCGAAGAAGAATCTAAGCAGTAAATCAACGCCACCCTGATTGAGCAAATCGAAGAATTTTTTTGAAGAAGAAGAAGACAAAAATGAGCTCCAAATCAAAGAAGAAACGAGAGGGGGCATAATTGTAATTTAAAATTATTTTTAGTTTTTTTTATATTTTTATAGGGACAAAAGTGTCTTCTCACGTAATTCTGGCTAAACATTACAGAAATGGGTATATTTGCACTTACATCAACTATCCAAAGTTGTATTTGCACTTTCAATTATCAAGAGGTTATATTGTCACGTATGTGAAGTAGGTAGGGTTATAAATGCACTTTTCTCATTAACTTATTATTTTCTTCTTTTTCTAAGCATTAAGATAGGTACTCTCTCTGTCTCTTTTCAAACTGCAATTTAATTATTCATTTAGTTAAAATTTCTTAACTTTGACCCTAAAATTGAATTAATAAATAAATATAAGTATTATTGTGTGATACATTGTTAGATTCCGATTGGAATAGAATATGCGTTACTTGAAGGGTTCCATTACTTCCGGTCTTCATCTTCGACCTTGAACTGATTATCGTCTTGTTACTTATTTTATGTCTGGTTGGGCGTCTGATGGTGATGATTGTCCTTCTCGACATAGTTTTGTTGTTTATTATGATGAAAATCTTATTAGTTGATTTTCACGGAAGCAGCATGTTGTCACCAAGTTCAGCTCAGAAGCAGAGTATAGGGTCATTGCATTTGCTGCCATTGAACTCATTTGGCTACAACAGTTGTTACTTGAGTTTCAGGCTCTTTTTTTGCCTCCACATATTTTGTTGTGCGACAATCTGAACGCTACTTATATGTCGACCGATCCTGTTTTTTATCAACAGTTTAAGTATATCAAGATTGATTGTCATTTTTTTCGTGAGCGCAAGTTGAAGAGGGTTTTTTGGTTGTTCGTCATGTTCGTTTTCTTGATCAAATTGCTGATATTTTTTACAAAGGTTGTTGGTACTGCTCATTTTGCTACTCTTCGGTCCAAGGTTCATGTCGCTCCACCTCCATGATCTTGTGGGGTGTATTGGAATAGAATATGTATCTATGGAAATACAAAGTTTTATATGATTAGTTTATCATAATTTTGCTTATTCTCTAAACAACTTCTTGTATAAATGCTTGTTGATATCTTAATGAATACAAGTCAATTTTACACAATCCCTATGCATTTTTACAATTCCTTATAATATATATTTTCAAAATACCAAATTTTTACAAGTTTTAATAATTCATAATGAAAGATATTAAGGAACAAACATTTTACAAGATAACTATCAAAAGTCAAAAGGTGAATGTTGAAATGGGACGGAGGGAATAAGATTTATAACTTGACCCCTTTTCATTGAGATAAAGCTAAATGTCCCTCTTCATTTTATACCTTATTCTTTTCGATTTTGATTTTAATTTTAATTATTTTTACTATACTAGTTATATACTACATATTAATTGTTTCAACATTATAAATTGAATCCGAAAAATCCTAATAAATATTTGGTTGTTTGCTATAAAGTTATGTTAGGGATTCAATTAATTAAGGGGTACATCTCAAACACCCACACAAGATCATGACAAAATATCCAACCAAATATTTATGTATAATTATAAAATAAATTAATGACATAGATTAGAACCAGTCAATACGAAAGTAAAGAGGGACGGGCAATCAACTATTTTTACGTGGAAAACTTGTTCGGTGTAAAGAGTTAAACCAAGGGACTTGGAGGAGTCCACTCTCTATTCCTTCTTATTATGATAAAATGAGGGAAACAAACCCAACACCAGTATGCAAAGGGTTACAACGCACCATAAGCATTATACATAAGAATAAACAACGAGATGAGGAAAGGTGTAACATATCACCACAAAACAGGCTTGCCACTCGAAATGTAAAAACAATCCAACAATCAAAACTCTATAAGTCCTAAAAACGGTGACCAAAATTCAACAATATCGGACAATGTTTGCCTTTCAATCCAACCTCTGAATCAGAACTTCTCTCAGAAAATGAGAAGATTTTTCAACTCCCTTAAGTAAGGCTAATATTTGTTTCAATGTATTTTCAAATTGATATGAAAATCATTACATTCAATATGTTAGTCGTAATTAAATGGC
>JAULKM010149783.1:0-17391 GCA_032355605.1 Rubia tinctorum | reverse complement strand
ATACATCCCCCATCATACTAGAATCTTCTTCCACTTTACCAAAGGAAAATTCTAGAATTAGGGAGGAATACCCAACAAAAACCTTATCCATTTTCCCTGGATCCCTCTGATTACTTGGCAAGTGTTGAAAGTGTGATGAATTGAATCTGAATCATTCAAGCAGAAACAACAAACAAATGGGAGACAGAAGGAGAAATCTTGAAGAACACCAAGAAAGACCATTAGTCTGTTAAGTAATCTCCAATCAACAAAGCTTAGTTTTTTAGGTAGAGCTGCAGCCCATAGATGTTTCAATGACGGGATTTTGTCTGTTTCGTGTCTTATGATCTCATCGGCAGATTTGAGACTGAAGAGTCCATTTTGTGTTGGCTTCCAAGTCATGATATCATCATATTCTGGGTGTAATTGGAAAAGTTTCCTCAAGGTAGTCAGTGCTTGTGGTGATAACTTATTCCTAAATGATTCTGCATACAACTGTTTGTTGGTTAATTCTAATACTGTTAGCTTAGGAAATGGAATATGTGAATCACGTTCCCATAAAATAGATAAAGGACCTAGGTTTGCTTAATTAGCATCCCAAATGAAATTTGGCCATTCCCTAATTATTTGTGAGTTGGACAGAGAAACATCATGCACTTATTTGATTGTGTTCGATATTTTTGTTTTTTATGATGTTCTGGTATTGACCACGTGACTTTTGTCCATAGGGATTGTCCTTGTTGGAGCTTCCCACCAAAGTATAATTGAATTTTTTTGGTCATAGTGTGGAGATTTTGAAACCCAAGCCATTTTCATCTTCCAGGTAACATAATTTAGTGTATGATCTCCATATCCTTTTTGTTTGAGAGTTGTTAGAATTTGAGTTCCATAGAAATTTAGTCAAAGTTTTATAGACCATGTCAATAATATGCTTAGTTGGCTTTAAGAATGTGATTAGATATACTGGAACTGAGGATAGAATATGATTGATGAGGGTGATTATGCCTGCAAGAGATAACAATTTATTTTGCCATGACTGAATTTTTGCTTGGATAGAGGTTACCATGATCAGAAAATAAGAATTTTTTGCCCTCCTAGTGAAGATTGGAATGCCTAAATATTTGAAAGGAAAATTTCCTTTTAAGATTTCGGTTTCAGCTTTAAGATTATTAATTATGTGCTGTGGTGTGAACTTTGATATGAAAAATGATTTTTTTCAAAATTAATTTTTTACCGGTGACCATTTCATAAGATTTTAGAAAAAAGATTATTGATTGAATACTGGCTTTCGAATATTTTAAAAATATTGTTGTATCATTCGCAAATGATAGATGTGATACTTTGAGCATATATGGTGGTAGTTTATAATAATGAAGGTTAGGATAATTAATCAGAAAGTTTAGATTTCTTGAAAATGTTTCAGAAAGAATGATAAAAAGCAAAGGAAGTAATGGATCCTCTTGATTGAGGCCTCTTGAAGTTTGGAAAAAACAAAAGGAATTCCTTAGATTAAGATTGAGAAGAAGGCAGCGCTGATGTTTCTCTGTATATTTTTTAATGGATTTTCAGAGAAACGCAACTGAATAAGCATTTTTTGTAAAAAAAAGGACCATAAACTTATGGACAATTCACCGTATTTTTTTACTTATGCGTTGCATTTGTTAAATTACATACTAAATTTAAAATTTTAGAAATATTATTTTATATTTTATATTTTTATATTTTCACATTCAAATATAAAATATTACTTGTTTTAACTTTTGAAATACAATATTTAAATTTTATAAAAAATTACAACATTTAAGGTAAAAAGTACAGTGGAATGTCCATAAATTTATGGACAAACAAACTTTCATGAGACTTTCTCCTAACCTAATTATCATATTGAAACCTTTATTTTTAGAATGAAGTAAATTTGTGATTTCTTGCATGAGTAGCACATCGTCAGCTAGCTCTCTTCCAGAAACAAAGGCAGATTGCTCCTGACTTATTATTTCGTTCATTAAAGGTTTTAGTCTTCCACCTAAAACCTTTGAAATTTTTTGTTGGTAAAGTTACACAAACAGTTAGGTCTATAATTTTTAAATGATGAACATACATCCTTCATGGGTATTAAGACAAACATTGTGGATGATATTGCTTGTGGAATTTCTGACAGAAAAAAAATCATTTACAGCCATCAGGAGATCATCTTTGATGATTTTCCAACATTTGTGGGAAAAAATCCCAAAGAATCTATTAGGTCCCAGTTATGATTGAATTTAATTCATTTATGGTTACAGGTTTTGTTAGATTTGAAAGTATTACAAAATGCTAAGGCCAACCTGCTTAATGTGGCCAGAAATGAGTTATATGTCCGACAATAAATTTTTTATTTTCCTTTTTGGGATGTCCCACCGTAAATTTTTTAATTCTAAACTTTCGACATTTAGCCATAAATATGTGGTCATAACCCTTCTTTTTATTTGATTTATGTAGGTCCACTCTCATCGCCCATTAAAAAAATGCCACATACACTTATCTTAAAATTTGTGTAAAAAATAATTAAAAACTTTAAAATGGAACGAATGGAGTATAACCTTATTTGGTCAGCCTGAACACAATCCAGGGGTTAATGGGTCAGGTCCAAAAAAGGAGTAGATTTTTTTGGCTTGCTCATGTGGATTTAGACAAGTAGTAGCAGACAATTTTGCTTGTTAGGAGATTAAGTATGTTAAGGTGATGGTCCAATAGTATTTTAACAAGTGACAAATAATTTAAGGAAAAAAATGGAAAAAGAAATTAGAAATAAAAAAGCTATCTTTAACTTCTCATCCATATACACTTGTCATGATATTATTGGACCATCACCCCCACATATTTAATCCCCTAACATACAAAATTTTCTGGTACTAGTAGACCACATATAGATGGATTAATTAATGCATTCCGTTCAAAAATTATGTGCTACCAATTATTCCAAAACGGATACAACACTCTATACCCTTATCTCAATACTTATAATATGTATACGCACATTATGCAACTGCAAATTATATCATTGGATTTTGGAGTTCATATACATCTCTCAATAGAAAATTATATCATTGAATTTTGGAGTTCATATACGTCTCTCAATAGATAGAACGGGATTGCTTTTTCTAACAAATTGATTTAGCTTAATTGATCATAAACAACAAACAAGTTTTATAGTTAAGTGGAGGCTCGGGTTCGTATTTAGACTTCATGTTTATGGGATGCAGATTTATGCTTCACTTGTGTAGGATTTCCCTCCTCTTGTCTTGTAATAGGGTAGGATGTTAATGAGATGTACCATGTAATTGTAAAAAATATTTCTTTGTTGTCAATTCTTCAACTCTTTATACTTTCTCTTTGTTCTGGGAAAAACTAATAAAATAATGACTTTGTATCCTTATACTTTAAAATACTAATAATTTAATCCTATGAAATTTATTATGACACCCAAACTACCTTAACCCAATATATTATTCAAAAGGTAATCAATCTCAATGGATCATTGAGTTTGTAGTTTATATTTGGAACTTTTGCAAAAGTATAAAACAATGACTGGGTAAACTAATGAATGAACTAATCTATACATGAGATCTCTCTAAAATAAGGAGATATACATTAGTTTTTAACAATATAAGTGAAAAAATATGTGCCTGACGACCCAACCTCCATGGGCCTAGCCTGATGGCAGAAGGTGAACTCAATGGAATGGAACAGAACATGATGTGACAAGTGAATTCACATTAGCCACCAAAATCACATGCCTAGGGAATGAACGTGGGAAAAAGGTAAGATCATTTTTCCTTATTCCTCTACAAGCTACCAACTCTCTACATAGCTCTCCGGCCTGACTTGAGTGTTGGAACAAGCATGACCTTGCACTGGACTGCCTAACCTTAGTTTATCTGTTTTGTAGGATTTGGGGCAGGCTTAGGAACAAAGCAAGGATCGAACAACCCATACAAAATTTTGACTCAACATTGATTCAGTTTGTGAGAAACGCTATACACAATACTCACGCAACTCAAACACCATGGAAGGATCACTAGTGGCCTTCAAAAGCGATTTACAACATGGCGTAGCTCTGGTGGATGTGACACACATAGAAGGGGAGCCATTCCTCACACCCATAGGAATCCGCACTAGCTCCGAACAACCGTGGAATGTGCGAACGATTATGAAATTTGGAAAATCATCATGGCCTCACAAAAGATGATGATGCAGAAGTTAAAAGAAATAAAAGAAAGAGGCCCTGTCAGCCAATGAACCAGAAGGTCAGAAGCATAATGTCAGAGCGATGTAAATTTTTCCATGAGCAGGTAGACGGTAGAACAACCTTAACGACAAGGGAACATGAAGGTGAAACAAGGCAAAATTCTATGAAACACAGGTGAAGCATTGCCATATCAAGGAGGAAAACCGTCTGTGTAGTGGAAAAGATAGCGATTGGCACGCGACCTATGTGCCCTCCTCATCAGGAGGGTTGAAGTCAAAGCCCAGGCCAAAGTAGGAAGACCATGAGTGGATGGTGCCTAAAAAATAAGGAAGGGGCTCATCGTTCGCTAATAGGATACAGTTATACACGACGGATCCTAAACTGAAGATACCCACCAAATTGAAGCAATATAATGGCGACGTTAATCCTGAGGGCCACCTGCGTACTTTTTCACAAATATGGCCACTTTCGCAATACTGCAAGCCATCTGGTACAAGGTGTTTGCGACAACGCTTACAACGACAGTCTAGGGTTTGGTTCAAGAACCTAAAGGATGAAAGCATAACAAGCTTTAGACTGCTGGAGAAAAAGGTCCTAAGTCGTTTCTTGTAGAGGTGGAATTTCCAAAAATCCAGGTTAGAGTTGCTAGAAATCAAGCAAAAACTAGATAAAACATTTTCATAGTATTAGGAAAGGTTTGACGACAAAGCAAACAAGGTGGAGGAAAGGAGTAACCAGTTCCTCATGGAAATGTTCGTAAATGGTATAAAACACAAATTTCTATTAATATATTGCATTCTGAATCCACACAAAAAAATTGACGAGCTAATGAAAAGGGTGGGAAACGTCAAGAGGGAAGATACGATGGATAAGAAGAGAAAAGAAGCACGGCCTGCGAAGGAATAAAGCGGCCAGGGCCAAGTTCAAGAAAAAAGGAACAAGCACGGCAAAACAGGTTGAATTTGATAAGAAATTTATGTCTCTTATTAAAACTCCAAGGGAAACTCTGGCCCTGGTGACTGTGTAAAACATCTTGGAGCCAACAAGGAATAGGAATTCTAGGCCCCACAAGAGAGACATGTTGTAGTATAGAGAAGACCATAATAACCATGGTTATGACACAACTTATTGTATGATCCTGAAGCAGGCCATCGAAGGCCGTGTTAGGAAGTGAGCAACTCGTGTACTTAGCCAATGACGCGAGGGTGCACAACAGGGCAACCTACTAGAAGAGGCCTAGAAGTGGCAGGCTAATATGAGGCTTTCATAAATCACAAGATGCCCGAAGCAGAGGATGGGCCTTAGAAAGAGGGTAAGATTTGAACAAAGGAAAATAGGTAGGAAGAAACATATTGAGGCAACAATAGGTAGAGAGGGAACACCCCCACCACAGACGACAGCCCCGCGCTAATAGTCACAGACATATATGTCACCATTGGAGGAAGTGCAGGGGGAGGACGCAGTCCCAGAGAAAGGAACATTGCAGGCTGACGATACTGATGACACAAACAAACATGAAATTAGGTGGAGATGAGATAATATCCTTTGGCATCAACGAACCGGTACAAGACAGACCGATGAGTGGTGATGTGGTCGTAATAACCAAAAGAGTGATGGACAAGAATATATCGAGCATACATGGATGGAGGAAGTTCCGCATAAATAATGCACTGGCTCTGTTTTGAAAAGTGATATGAGAACACAAAAAGAAAACTGGACAAGACTTACACCCTACTGGTAGACTTCGAAAATAGAACAACCTTCCTAGATAGGACAATACTTATCCCTACAATGGTAAAGGATGAAAAGAGAATCAAGAAAGTAGATATGAATTTCATCGTAGTAAATAATGTAGCACGAAATATAGGAAATATGAAACTGCTAAGATTTGCAACCAAAGGTCGACTTTTATTAATCAAAATAAGAATGAAAATTACATAACAATGTCTCCTCTATTTATATGGAACTAAATATCCTATTGAGATAAGTAAAAGACAACTAAATCTCCTAATCAGAATAGGAAAAGGAAAAACTAAATCTCCTAAATGAAGAAAGGAAATGGAAACTAATTCTCCTAGTGAAAATAGGAAAAGGAAAAACCAAATATCCTGATGAAGAAAGGAAAAAGGAAATTAATCTTCTAATGATAATAGGAAAAGGAAATTAAAATACTTTAATTAAATGAAGCAAATAAAATGTTATCAACGCCGGTCCCACTTGTCTATAAATTCCAACCCTAATTCCACATCATAAATTCTTTGAATGCACCAGCTTCTGTAGGCAAGTGAACACCGTTTTCCCCACATCATTCCCTCCATGATAAAGAAAACTTTCCCTCAAACGAGGCTCATTATCAGAAGAAGAATCGTACATTATAATTGCTCTCTTCTTTACCTTCTTACTTTTATTTACCTCCACCTTTTTTGACGGTACATGTGTTGTCATAGTCCCTTCAAATAGCTGATCCTTCGTGCCAAATATTGATTTGGGCATTGCCTGCTTGCTTGCTTTCTTATCCATCAAATAAAAATAAGTTGAATGTAAAGGAGATGATTGCTCATTATCCTTTTCATAACTAAACCTTCTTTGCTGCACATCCCTTACTTTCCTCTTGCTCTAAACTACTTTCCATTCCCCTTCCTCTAATCCTTGTTGAGCATGGGCATGAGTCTCGGATGGAATTTGCTTGTTCTCCTTATTATCCTTAGCACCCTTCTCGGATGGTCCTTGAGGATCTTCTTTATCAGTCTCCGTGTTCTTAAACCACCTCTTTTTTTTTTCCTTTTTTTCCACTCCTTACAATTCAAATTATAATGCCCCACATCATTGCATATTTCACAATATCTTGTCCATTTCTTCAGCTCTATCGGCTGATCAAGCCTTGTACCATCCACTCATGTAATGGTTATCATCGTCTTATAAATTTTTGAAGTATTCATGTTCACCAAAACTCTTGCAACATTACCATTTTATCACACGTGTGGTTGTCCATGCATATTGGGTCTCCTAAAACTGAAGCTATTTTCCCTAATTCCTTTGGGTGCCAACTAGGTGGCGGTAAATCAACCAACCTCACCCATACCGGTGCAATAGCCAATATCTTCCTTTTGACTCTTCCATGTTCTGGCACTTTCATCAAAAATACTTTCCCTCCAAAGATATGATAGTCACCTTCATCAAATATAGAATCTCGATCCTCTTTGTACTAAATTTAAATATAACAAAACTATTCCCAACCATGGTTACAGTAAATCTCTTGTTCCAAGTATCAAGAAGTGTTTTAAAATTATGGACACTTAAAAAAATCCCTGGGAAGCAACCCAAAAAACCGTAAAACTTACTCTCTTTTACCTCGAATTCTCCCCCCTTCTCAAGAACAAGGTTATTAAAATTCTCAATTTTCAGGCCTGGATGGTTAAGGGGCCTGACACCTTTGTTCAAAATTTCATTCCATTTCAGTTTCTGTCTCGGCATTGGAGCATTTGGCCAAGTGGGAAGCAGATTTTCATTGGCAATCAGATTGTCCTGAGGCGGATTCTGATAGTTATACATGAATACTAAAAAATTCAGTATGCATCCACGTAGGATCAGTGTGGTTCTGATACCAACTAATGTAGCATTTAATATAGGAAGGATGAAACTACTAAGGTTTGCAACCAAAGATCGACTGTTATTAATCAAAACAAGAATGAAAATTACATAACAATGTCTCCTCTGTTTATAGGGAACTAAATCTCATATTGAGGAAAAACAAAAGGAAACTAAATTTCCTAATGAAAATAGGAAAAGGAAAAACCAAATCTCCTAATGAAGAAAGGTAAAAGAAACTAAATCTCCTAATGAAGAAAGGTAAAAGAAACTAAATCTCATAATGAAAATAGGAAAAGGAAATTAAAATACTGTAATTAAATGAAGCAAATAAAATGTTATCAACGTCGGTCCCACTTGTCCATAAATGCCAACCCTAATTCCACATCACCATGTAATCTAATGTTGGGTAGGCTGACTTTTGCACTTTTGAAGGGTATTGTGTCCACCTAACGTCTGCTGCTAAAATTCCATGCCCGGGAAGGGATAACAATAGTGAGATGAGACCAATAGAAGGCAAGTGTGTGTTATCAACTTGCAATGAGCAAACAGAAAAGAGACGAAGCAGATCAGGCACCTAGAGAGCAGGTTTGAAAGAAAATAATAGTCAAACTAGTAGCCAACATAGGCGATCCATCAAAACTGGGCGCTGAAATCTTGACTATTTAGCAAGACTACTGCAAAATGGTGCAGGTTGGAAAATCTATGTCCTCTAATGTGAAGAATGATCTAATAAAGACGCTTCTAGAAAACATGTAGGCCTTTGCTTGAAAGGTAGATTACAAGACCATAGCGTCTAAAGAAATTGGATGCCACAAATTCAAAGTGACGCTGACGCACAAACCAGAACAAGTAGAGAATGCTATGGAGGGAAATAAATGAAGCAGTCAACAAAGGGGTAGACCAACTGGTAGCAGTAGTAATACTAAGAGTGGTCCCGTACCTGACCTGGATGGAAAACCCCTTCCTCGTGAAGAAAGCAGATCGGGTTGGATAATGTGCATAGACTACACACACCTTAACAAATCCTTCCCCGAAGAATGCTATCTGCTACCGGTCATCGACCAAAAGGTAAATTCCCTTATCAAGATTAAATTTTTTCTGGATGCATACAAGGGATATCATTAAATACCAATGTTGGAGGCCTATAAATAAAAACACAATTTTTCATGGAGAAAAGATCATTCCTGTACACCATGATACATTTTGGCTTGAGAAATGTTGGGGCAACTTGTCAGCAGGTAGAGGATAAAATCTTCCAAAACTAAATTGGGATGAAAATGGAGGTGTACATGGATGATAATGAATGGGCCTGATGGCCCAATAAGGAGAAAAAGGCAAACGGTAAATCCTGCTTGCCCAGGGACACTACCTGGGCACGGAGACAGGCAAGAAGGGGTTTTGACGGGCGCTGATGGGACAACTTCAGTCCTGTCGGCCACCAAACCATATATAATGAGGAAAAGTGTGTGACACAAGGTAATATTTTCCTAAAAGTTCACTATTCACGTAGATACGCTTCTACGTGGCAATAATGGCTAACTAGAGCGTCGGAGCAGAGGTGACCCTGGGCCTGCCTGCCTGACCTCTTTTTGCATGTCTTTTAGGTTTAGGTGCCTACTGGACCGATGTGGATCATCGCTAAAAATACTACAAATTTTGGTATTAACATTAGCGCTGACTATGAGGAGAGAAAGTGTCGCAAACAGTTCGAAGTGGAGCAAGGAGAGAGAAAAACACTGCCTCTTTGGGGAGAAAGGGGGGAGAAAGGGGCGAGTTGGGGCTGAAGAAACAATGGAAGACCGCAAGTGGAGAGAAAGTTATGTATCACTCCAGAGAAATAAGGAGCAGGCCGGGAGAAAAACACCGCCGAAGGAAAGAGAGGAAGGCTCAAGCAGGGAGGCTAGGGGATCGCCGTTTACCAGGCAGATACAGTTGTTCACGGTGGATCCAAAGATGAAAATCCGACGAACTTCGTTCAGTACAATGGCGAGGCAGACCCAGAGAATCATTTGCACACCTTTTGTACCAACATGGCCACTTTTGCGATGCCACATGCCATTAGGTGCAAGGTGTTCGAAACCACCCTGACAGCCGCAGGCAAGGTGTGGTTCAGGAACCTGGAAGACGGGACAATAGAAAGCTTCAAACAGCTTGAGGGAAAGTTTTTGACCCGTTTCATACAAATAATTTTTTTCTTCAGAAGACAAGATTGGAGCTGCTTGCCATCAGGCAGAAACCGGCGGAAACACTGTAGGCGTAATAGGAGAGATTTAACGACGAAGCTAATCAGGTGGAGGAAAGGAGTAACTAGTTTCTCATTGATACATTTGTGAATGGACTCAGGCATGAGATGCTATTGCGGGACTTCACCCTGGACCCGCCAGCAACTATTGATGAATTGATGAAGAGAGTCAGAAATTTCCACATGGCGGACCTAGTTAATAAAAGGAGCAAGGAAACATTAGGAGACCACAGTCAGCGTAGGGCCGACAAGGACAACTCATAAGGAAGGATGAATAAAGTAAATGCTGATCGAATAGGAAACAAGCATGTGTCCAACAGATTTAACAAGTCAGAAAGGATTTTCACTCCGTTGATAAAAACTCTCAAAGAGATTTTTGCCTTGTGTGCAGGAAAGGGCATCCTGGATGTGCCACCCAAAATGAAGATGCCATCGGGGAAGAGGAATAAATCCCAATTTTGTGAGTACCATGACAACCAGGACCATGATACGATCGATTATATTTACCTGAAGCACAACATTGAGGATGCGGTGCAGAGCGGAGAGCTAACACAATTGGAAAAAGGCGTAAAGGATCACAACTTGGCCACCTACTAGGGTAAAAACAAGTATGGAGGATTCCGCAGATAGTAGGACAATCGGGGCAAGTCAAGGGGCCCCGACAGAGAGCAAATACGAGATAAGGGAAAAGAGGTGGCCATAGCTGAGAAAGTTGATGGACACCGCAAAAGACAGAGAGAGAATACCCTCAGTGAAGGAGACAGAGCAGCCACGGTAATAGATATATACGCCATCATAGGTGGAAGTGTAGGGGGAAGGACTAAGTCTCAACGAAAGGCACAGTGCAGAAAGACACCGCATCCAAAGCCAGAGGAAAAGAAGTTGGGAACAAACAAAGCAATAACGTTTGACGACAGCGACCCGATACCGGATAGGCCAGCAGGCGCAAATGCATTGGTGATAACAATTAGAGTGATGGATAAAAGAATCCACCGGGCATATGTCGATGAAGGAAGCTTTGCGGAATTTATATACTTACATTGTTTTGAGAAGCTGGATGAGAATACTAGGAGAAAACTGGATGAGAATACCACTGGTGGACTTTGCAGACAGGACGGTATGGCCGGAAGGCATCATACTTCTCCCAGTGACGATGAGAGAGGGCGAGAGAAGTAAAATGGTGGCCATGGAATTTTTGGCTGTGAAGGCAAACAACCCCTACAACCTGATACTGCGCTGGCTGGAACTGGCATTGCTTAAGGGAATAGTGTTTACCTTGCACCTGTTGTTGAAGTTCCCAACTATATGAGGGATAACCACAGTAAAAGGAGACCAGCAAAGAGTAAGAGAGTGCCACATGATCGCACTCAGCAAGAGGAAACGAGAAGATGAAGGCGTGAGCCGTGAGACACGGGTCAACAAAGCAAGGTTTGCCAGGTTAATCACGGATAGAAAGGACCTGTCAAAGCTGGATGCAGAGGTGGAATCGGTGAGGCTGAATGAAAGCTGGTCGGTGCAGGTAGGAACTAACCTCCCAGCTCAAGTGAAAAGCAAACTGATAAAGGTCTTAGAGATAATGAGCGAGCCTTCACTTGGAAGCCGAAAGATATGACGGGGGTGTCAAAAGATGTAGGCTATCATGAGCTGAAGGTGGACCCCTCTTACAAGCTAGTGAAGAAAAAATGGAGGATGTTATGCAGGGAAAGGAATGAAGCAGTCAACAAGGAGGTGGGCAAGCTAGTTGCAGCAGGGATCCTGGAAGAAATCCCTTATCCAACCTGGCTGGCTAACCCAATACTGGTTGAGAAGATCGATGGCAGCTGAAGATTGTGTGTAGACTATATCGACCTGAATAAGGCCTGCCCCAAGGATTGTTACCAGTTGCTGGTCATTGACCAGAAGGTAGACGCTCTTAACAACTACCCAATCAAATGTTTTCTCGATGCATATAAGGGGTATCATCAGATCCCCGTGATGGAAATTGATGTAGAGAAAACTATTTTCATCACGGAGAAGAGGGCATTCAGTTACCATATGATGCTTTTTGGCTTGAGAAACGCTGGAGAAATATATCAAATGGTGGTGGATAAAGTTTCCCGGAAGCAGATTGGGAGAAACCTGGAGGTATATGTAGATGACATGGTGATAAAAAGCAGGCAATAGGAGACTTTTGTTGCCAACGTCAGGGAGACCTTGTTGCAATTCAGGAAGTCTGGGATGAAGTTGAGCCTAGCCAAATGCCAATTTGAAGTGGGAGCCGGGAAGTTCCCGGGGCACATGGTGTCTAACGAGGCCTGCATACGAACCCAGAAAAATAAAGGCAATTTTAGAAATGAAATTGCCAAGCACAGTAAGGGAGGTTCAAAGCCTGAATGGGAAGCTGTTGGCTATGAACTGTTTCATGTCACGGGTAGCTGAAAGAGCGCTCCCATTTTTCAAAATGCTGAAAGGATGCATGGAAAAAAATAGGATGGTACAATGGGGAGAATTACAGG
This sequence comes from Rubia tinctorum, assembly GCA_032355605.1. Classification (NCBI taxonomy): domain Eukaryota; kingdom Viridiplantae; phylum Streptophyta; class Magnoliopsida; order Gentianales; family Rubiaceae; genus Rubia; species Rubia tinctorum. The sequence goes on along the minus strand of JAULKM010149783.1, from coordinate 4,856 downwards.
AGAAGGCATTTGAGAAGCTGGAAACCTACCTGAAATATCTTCCCACGTTGACCAATCCAAGGAAGGGGGAAACCCTATACTTGTATGTGGCAGCAATTGATGAAGTTGTGGGCAGAACACTAGTGAAAGAATAATTTATGAGTGTTCTTGTGGGCATAAAGGACTATGCCAAGAACCGCTACAGGAGAATCGCCCTACAAGCTGTGTTTCGGAACGAAGGAGACAATTCTTCCAGAAGTAGCAGCGCCCAACAAGAGAGTAGAAAAACCAACGAGCCAGGAAGAAGGTGAAGAAGATGTTAGGGAAAACTTTGATGACCGAGATGAAAGGAGAAGGTAGCACTAAAGGAAACAGCGTACAAGTCCTGGATGGAACAACATTATAACAGCAGGGTGCGGGTAAGATCCTTGAAAGTGGGGAACATAGCTTAAGGAAGAATGAAGCAAGTCGAGGACAAGGTCAGAAGAAGATGGATGTTGTATGGGAGGGCCTATACAAGGTGACTGATGTACTGGAAAAATGAGCATACAAAATGGAGAAAATGGATGGAAGACCAATCCCCATGACCTAGAATATAGCTAACTTGAGAAGGTACTACACTTAACTGATTGCAAATTTATGTACTCACGATAACTGCATTTAGGCTGTTTAATATGACGGGTATGCGACCTAAAAGGATCAAATCTGTTGAAAGCCTATGAAAGGGGGAATGATCATGTGGAAACCTCGATCTGCATCTCCATCCCCTTTTGTATAATGCTTATGATGAGTGCAGGATAAAATGGAAAGTGAATTTCCGTCCGCACCCAGCTCCAGAGAATGGCCTGATTCTAGCTAAAGTTGTCGAGCTAGTACAAACAGCCAGCGCAAAGTGCAGGCCAAATCTCAAAGGGGCTAAGGAAAATGAATCTCCGGCCGTACCCAGTGCTAGATAAAGGCCCAATTCTGGCTAAAGTTGTCTCGCTGGCTCAAACAGCCAGCGCAAAGTGCATGCTGAATCTCGAAGGGACTAAGGAAAATGAATCTCCGGCTACACCCAGCGCCGGAGAAAGGCCCGATTCAGGCTAATGTTACCATGCTGGCGCAAACAGCCAGCGCAAAGTGCAGTCCAAATTTCAAAGACGAACAATGACCTGATTTAGGCAAAAGTTGTCGTGTTGGTGCAAACAGCTAGCGCAAAGTGTAGGACGAATGAAGGACGTGTTAAAGTGAACCAGGCGCAAGTCGAAGCTATAGTGCTGACCTCAACAGGCAGCACAACTGTAAGATATGTTTCAAGGTTAAAAAGGAAGGATAACTCCGGCTATGAAAAATGTTGGAGAAAAACACAAACTAACGCAGTTAAGACCAAAATATGTCTTAACTGCGAGGCACAACTGCAGGAAAAGTCAAGAAATGAAATAGGCATTCAAATTTTTATATACAAAAAAACAACAGCAACAAAACAACACGTCAAATAATGTTTCATCCCTCAGCAGGGGAACATACAAATGATAAAAAAGAAAGAAAATATGTTCTTCTTCAGGGCTTTACTGAGCCTTCTCTTTCTTCAGCCTCCTCAACGACCATGCCGATGACTTCCCCGCATCCACCTCTTGCGTTGAACTCCCTGACATCACCTTCCTTCTTGGAGCTGTCGGCAACCTGAGCAGCTCTTTCAGTAGGAACCACCACATCTTCAGTGAGTTGTTAAGCCTCGCTGGTGGATTGCTTGTCCGCCTCATGGGGATGCCATCGGGAATCCAACTGTCTAGCTTGGCCAATGGAATTTCTGGGTGTAACTGCGAGAAGTACTCATTGAATCTGTATTCCCCGATGGGAATAAAAACATTACCAAGGACAACCCACAACTGGTCTTCATCTTCGGTTCGGGAGTAGAGGTGAATGGCCTTCATCATCGTACCACTCAGCCGCTCAGATGCCTTATTGCTCTGCACCACATGGGAATAAAGGCTGAGGAATCCCCGAGTGAAGGACCAGTCCTGGAAGGCTTTTAAGTCGGGAACCTTGGCCTCAGTACGGGTCAGGGAGCTCTGCAGAGAGCAGGTGAACCCCTTCTCTAGCTCCAGATCTTGTTCCAGCTGAGTGGGTTGACGAGCTTGGGCATGCAGAGAGGTCAGACCGCATTTCAACTAGGAATTTTCCGCCCTCAATCTGTCAACTTCTTCATGTATATTCCTGTAGGAGCAGAGATCCTAGGAAAAGAAATGGAAAACGAGTAAGCAAAGAACAAAAACAAAGGAAAAAAGGAAAAGTAAATGGGGGGGACAAAGCTCAAGAACGGCCGCGGCTGATCGGTCAGCCAAAGAATTGGTGCCGACACGTTCAGGAAACGTTCACGCAGCCATGCATTAAAGTGGGGAATGTGCAAGAACTGGGAAACCAACTCCGTCCGAGCAGAGGCACTGCGCAAAAGGACCTGGTGCAGTTCCCCAATAGAAAGAGCCATGTACAAAGGGAGGCAAAAAAGGGATAACTGAAATATGATGGGTTGCCAAAGCAAGACCCTGCTGACAGGGGGCGGGCCTCTTAGGGACCTCCTCCGAAATGATGGCACAGGGAGGCAAGCTAGGACCTACTCCACTATCATCGCCCCTCCTCCGCAGCCTGCGATGAGTCTTTTTCAGGGCAGACTCATACTCGTTGACTTCAATGTCTGAGACATTGATTTCCTCAACTTTCTGGTCAACGACACCAGCCGCGTCGTTAGTGTGGGAGGCCGAACGATTACTTCCACCTTGACAGGGAGCCTAGATAGATCCCCGAGGAAAGCAGCTACAGACATCTCTGCAAAAAAAAGAATGGTTAAAAAAATGATGATGATAAAATGAATAATACGCATAAGCAAGTAGAGTCAATAACCCAACCAAAACAATGAAGAGGACACAATGAATTCCGCTCAGATCGGTGAGACCCTCGCCGGGAGAAATTCCGGCAGGAAGAACGGCAGGGCGGCAGCGGTAAGGGTGGAATCACGCAGAAGGTGGTCCCACCTAACACTCACGACCTCAAGACCGTAAATGGAAGGTTTTAGGGGGAAAGTTTTAGCAGCAGTAGGGCGAGATCCCCGCCCCTTTTCTGGGCCGGAGGGATAAGTGGCTCTTTCACCCTCACCAAGACCCAGGAAGACCGTCCCTTCCACTCAACACGGGTGGGGAGATCAGTTATTTGTTTGACCCCATCCTACCGGAACTTTAGAAAAGTCCAGTCTGGGGGCATCCCGGTAGAGTGACAGAAAACACGAAATAGAACGACGAAAGGTTGTATGCGGAGGAGGCGACACAAGACCTAAAAGGCTAAGACAACCCGAACAAAATTTTGGGGAATTTTGGTTAAGCCTAACTCGTAGAAGGCTAGAACGACCTGAAAAAAAGGGAAAGAGGAAACAACACTGCTCGAGAGTCTCGAGATAGACAGTGACCATGCCTGCGGGAACTTCTAGTACTGTTTGGCTGACTCCAGGGAGCAAAATATTGTCACGAATGTCGTTAAAAGTGGTGTCTTGAACGTTGAAGGTGACCTCAATTACATGAAGAGCTGTCCAGAACTCAGGGTTAGTTGTGTCGCAGTATGAATCTGCCTTGGGGGACAGACAGTGGAAACCATGGTAATAAAATAAAATGATGGAAAGAAGGAAGATGGGAAAAAACAGAAAGGGTACCAGGAAGAAGGTCAAAAGTCACCGGAGAACCAAAAACTTAAGCGGAAATACACAGACAAAATCGCATAGAGAAGAAGCGGTGAAAGGAAAATGACGAAGGATATGAACGGGCAAAAAAGAGAAAAGAAGATAAAGCAGGCAGGGGAAGTTAATTCTCTCGAAGGACATGGCGGAAAAAAAGTAATGATAAATGCCTTGGGAGGGAGCGAAAATTACGCAGTGAACGTTCAAAAAAATGTTAGAAAGAAACATGTGGCAGACATCTAGACAAGTGGTGTAACCGCCAAAGGACGCATAAATGAAAAGGATATTGTGTGTTAGTGGGTGGTTTCAAAAACCAAAAAAGACTGCCAAAATACCCAGGAAAGGAAGGAAGCAACTCACATGGACGCTACCTTCTCCCTGAACAACTCAAGGTTAATTGCTAGAAAATCGCAGGCTCCGTCTCATCCACCGGTCTGCAGGATAACTTATCCAATCAGGTCATTGGCTGGGGGAACTTGATAATGTATGGGCCTTATGGCCCAATAAGGAGAAAGGGGCAAAATGTAAAGCCTACTTGCCCACGGATGCTACCTGGGCGCGGAGACGGACATGAAGGGGTTTTTACGGGCGCTGATGGGACAGCTCTAGTCCCGTCAGTCACCAAACGACATATAATGAGGAAACGTATGTGACACAAGGTAAGATTTTCCCATCAGTTCAGTATTCACTTAGATACACTTCTACATGGAAATAACGGCTAATCGGAGCGTCGGAACATGCACGACCCTAGGTGGGAGGTCGTCGCCATACCTCTCAAAGATACTATTTTTATGCCCTTTTTGCTTACTAACTACAACTAAGTAGATAGTGGCAAGTCGGGGTATTCCAAAGAGACAATGGGATATTCCCAAGTGTTTGCTCATACGATGCTAAATATTACGCTAGATATATAGGTATACATACATATAAAAGCACATAAAGGGGGGTTTGGTTTGGTTTTTTCCTAAGTTATGAATTTAAAAGCAAGTTACACTAATAAAGCGTTCAATCCTTAAAACAAGATTAAGTACGAATTACAGGGTCTTGGGGGCAATTGACTTATATTTCCAAGTCTTCTATCTATCATCGAACACATAACCTATTTAACACCTTTACTACTTGTTGTGAAGATAAATCTTCCATTCTTCTTTGATAGTAGTTTACAAGAGTG